>JAODAL010018347.1:0-15000 GCA_025379985.1 Phyllomedusa bahiana
GCCTCTCAACAAAGATGGCCTGCCAAAAGTAATAAAACATCTATCTTAAATGTATAAAGATAATAAACAGTAATTTTTGCACATAAAAATACATCTGCGGGTGACGAAAAAATCCGCTGTATTGAAATTTAAGTGCAAGGTGCCTCTATCAACAAAGCTTTCCTGCCCAAAAGTGAAAAAACACTCTCTGAAATGTATACGGATAATAAATGGTATTTTTTGCACCTAAAAATACACCTGCGGTGACGACAAAATTGCTGTATTGAAATTTAAAGGAGTTGTCTCCCTACAGGGTTTCAAAGGATGCATGAATGAAATACTCTGTCACTTCCTGGTTGAGACTGACTAATTTGCATAAGCTCCATGCTTGTACAGCTTCGTGCCTGTTCAGTTGCTAATTAGATCAGATTAGCTTCTCAAACTGCTCACAGGACTTCTTATCTGATCCCTCTAACAAAAGCCCTAATTACAGTTCTGTTTACTTGAGATAAATCAAGCTTTTTACTGCCTGGCAGCACAGACACTGTGGACACTGCCCCAACCTGTGTGATGACTCACTCACTGTTATCTCATTGAACAAACAGCAGGGGGAGATTTTTTTACAGGTCTGTTACTGAGGGAACTGAAATAGCCAGGGAGGTCATAAATTGACTTGTATCTCTTTAGGGAAAACAGAGGAACAAAGCAATATATTTGGAAATGTCTTTATTTGGTTCCCTACAATTTGAAAGCTATTCTTTGTAGCGAGACAACCCCTTTAAGTGCAAGGTGCCTCTATCAACAAAGCTGGACTGGGCAAAAGTGAAAAAAACACGTATCTGAAATGTATACGGATAATAAACGGTATTTTTTGCACCTAAAAATACACCTGCGGTGACGACAAAATTGCTGTATTGAAATTTAAGTGCAAGGTGCCTCTATCAACAAAGCTGGACTAGGCAAAAGTGAAAAAACACGTATCTGAAATGTATACGGATAATAAACGGTATTTTTTGCACCTAAAAATACACCTGCGGTGACGACAAAATTGCTGTATTGAAATTTAAAGGGGTTGTCTTGCTACAATGAGGGTTTTTTAAATTTTAAAAGACTTTAAAAAAAAAAGCAGCTTTGCAATATAGTTCATTAAAATGTCCCTATGATTTGAGTTAGCCCGTTGTAGGTAATCGCTTTAAAATTCATGCCTACCTTTGAGCCTTACTAACTGGCTGTGGGTCTTTTTGACTTTTCAGCCTTGAATACAGGTCAGGCAGAGAGCCCCTCCCAACAGAATGCTTCGGGAGGAGGGGGAAGGCTCGGCTTCGTGTCTGTGCTGCCGGTTAAAACCTGGTGTGCCTGTTTCCCCCTCCGTTTCTACACAGTTTAAAGAGGCAGGGTGAGGTGACAGCAGTGCCCCCTGTGTGTTATTTTAATCATGTGTGTCTGTGGAATTTGATATACGTTCAGGGGCTTTTGGAAGCTTCTGCTCTCGTACTAGTGACACACCTGGTATGTAACACTTCACAGCTGCCTTGTCTGTTCTGACAGGGTCTGTTTTTTGTGGAATGTCAGTTTGTAGTGGCGGGGGGGATAGGAACACTTAATCCCCCTCTTGCTTTTTCTACACATTTCAAAGACCTGGCTCCACACTCAGACAGCCCCTCCGCTCCGTGGAGCTAACAATACAGTGATCCGGAGCCGGGAAAACAGACTAGGGGGCAACACGGGTTTAAACTCGGGGGCGCAAACCACCTCGCCCCCCCCCCTGTTATAGAGTTAGGGAAAGGAGAGCTGTCTGTGTGTGGGGGGGGGGGGAAGGGGAGGAGAAGAGGCGGGACAAAAGACGCCCTGATTCAACGCCAGGCACGAGGGAAAGTTTTGTAATGGACAACCCTTAAGGCAAGGGCCTCTATCAAAAAGCTGGACTGGGCAAAAGTGAAAAAACACGTATCTGAAATGTATAGGATATAAAGGGTTTTTTTGCACGTAAAATTTTTCCTGGGGGTGACGAAAAAAATTGCGTTTAAAAAAATTTTAAAGTAAAGGTGCCTCTAAATAACAAAGCTGGATGCCCAAAAAGGAAAAAAACGTATTGAAATGTATAGGGTAATAAAAGTGGAGTTTTCCCCCTAACAAATAGCCCTGCAGTTGCTAGAAAAGATCTGTACCCCAAATATAATTTCGGCTGGCCAACATCAATAAATTTCAACAGAAAACTTTTTAATAAAAAGCCATTGCAATGCAATGTCTAAACAAGTCTGGGCGCAATAATCCACATTTTTAATGGCTTGTCTGTGTTCGCCGCGTCCCCCCCCCCCCCCCCCCCGCTTTACAGGGTAGATGCTTTTTTAAAATTTTTCAGCCTAACTACCCAAAATCTGAAATTCTAAATTTACCTAAGTTCTAAGTTCCCCAAGCTAAAAGTTTGCTGTCCTGTGAAACAAAAAAGAAAAAATTTCGCTGACTTTGTGGCTGTGTGGACAGGCAGAGGCACATCCCACTCCTATGAGCGCTGACACACACTGAGGCAGAACGGAAGGGCTGTTTATGTAAAAGAGGTCATGTGATTTTTCCAGCCAAACGCAACCATTCACTCCCCTCATGACGTGCACCCAGCCATGCTCTATTTTCCCAAGCTGTGCGCCCACGGCTCCCCGGAAAAAGAAATTTTGGTAAGCAAATTTTTCCCCTTTTCTGTCGTCCTACGGCAGCGCACCTTTTTTTAAAAAGCAAATTAAGAATGGGACCTCCGAAAACTTTCCGATATTTTAGGACTTTATTAAGCCTTCCCGAAGAAAAATGTAGTACAGAAGATAGCGAGTCGCAGAGACTTTGTTAGAGGGGCCCCTATTCCAAAAAAATAGAGATGTTCCCAGCCCCCTTGTATAAAATTTATTCTTTATTTCCAAAAAAAATTTAAATTCCTGACAGCATACTATTGCTCACGCGTTTCGGATATTCCAACCCTAATCATGTTTAAACCCTTTTACATTTCAAAATACAGACTAAGTTCCTTCAGTCCCGGGAAAAGACAAAAGCAACCCCAGTCTGTCCATACACCTATTAAGACAAACCAAATGAGTAAAACACATAAAATATATATTGATACTGTTATGGATCATTAATAGTAGTATAAAATATCATTTCTATAATTCAAACCATACGGTATCCTAGTGTTTAACTTGAAAATCCAGAAAGCTTCTCGTTTTAAGAGTAGTTGTTTTAGATTTCCTCCCCGGGGACTAAGCTTAACCTTTTCTATGCCAAAGAAACAGAAATTAGACACATCTCCCATATGAACTGTTGAAAAATGTTTTGATGCTCCAGAGACATTCACATGTCCTGTATTCTTTATGTGAGAGATGTGTTCATATATTCTCCGTTTCAATTTTCTGATGGTGTGGCCAACATAGATGAGATCACATTGCCTACATTTTATAGCATAGATTACTGATTCAGAATTGCAATTTATAAAAGCTATCAATGCTAAAAAGGGAGTCACCCTGTCTAGCAGAGAAGTGTGTGATGTGCTCTGTGTATTGGCACATATTGCACCGCAACCCTCTGCATTGAAAATTACCTTGGACCGACAACCACGAAGTATCGCTGGCAGTATCACTGAAAAGGCTTGGGGATAACATCATTGCTAAAGAACGACCACGTTTAGGTACATACCTAACCCCTGTACCAAGAATCTCCGCCGTTGTTTTATCTTGACATAGAACAGGTAAATTTTTTTGTATCAATTTAGTAATCTGTTTATATTGATTGCTATACGCTGTTGCAAATGTCAGGGGGGCAGAAGTTACATTTTGATTTTTTCCTGACTCGTTATATATAAGATCTTTCCTTTCCCTTTTGTCACTAAACACTTGGCCCTGTCAATGTTCCATCTTGGATAGCCCCTTCTCATCAGACGTTTTTGGATTGCATTGTTTTGTGTGACTAATTCACTACTGTCAGAGCACAATCTCTTCGCTCTAACAAAATCTCCAACTGGTATGGCTTTAAGAGTATGTGTTTAATGATTGCTGCTTGCATGCGGTACTGTATTTCCCACACTGCTTTTTCTATATAATGATGTGCAAACAGAATTGTTCTTAATATATAGATGTACATCTAAGAAATAAGCATGAGTTTTACTGTTGGCAGAAGTGAACTGTAAATTTAACTGGTTTTCATTCAAATAAGTCACAAAACGGTCTATATCTGAATCGCTGCCCTCCCACACCACCAATATATCGTCGATAAATCTACCAAAGTACTTTATACAGCTGAAAAAGGGGTTATTGATGGAAAAAATATGTTTTTCCTCCCACCAGGCCATATATAGATTGGCCAAGGAGGGGGAAAACTTAGCCCCCATCGGGGCACCTTGTACTTGAAGATAGTATACCCCATTAAAAATAAAAAAAATTATGTTTCAATAAATAATCAATCAACTGTAAAATAAACTCAATGAGATCTTCAGAATATAAATCATCGCCATAGAGGTGGTGTGCTAGAGCAGTCAGGGCCAAATCGTGCGGAATACAAGAATACAATGCACATACATCGCATGTTATCCAGGAAAAATCCTCTCTCCAAGAAAAATTGTCAAAAGTTCTAAGGATCTGTGTGCTATCTTTTACATAACTTGGTGTGCACGTTACCAAAGGTTGAAGTAATTCATCTATCCACGCACACACCCTTTCGTTAAGAGAACCTATTCCCGCTATGATTGGTCTCGAGGGGGCGGGGGGGAGGTGGTGGACTTGTGTACCTTAGGGAGTCCGTGGAAAATAGGTGTTATGGGATCATTTACCATCAGGTATTAAACTAGTTTATCATCGATAATTTCCCTGATGGACTCCTTCCCTTAGTAGATCAGACAGGATAGCGCTATATTTGTTTGTGGGATCTCCCTTTAACCTCATATATGTGGATCTATTTCCTAATATATTAAGCCAGCCTCCTTGTACATATCAGCAATCATCCAACACATACTCTTAAAGCCATACCAGTTGGAGAATTTGTTAGAGCGAAGAGATTGTGCTCTGACAGTAGTGAATTAGTCACACAAAACAATGCAATCCAAAAATGTCTGAAGAGAAGGGGCTATCCAAGATGGAACATTGACAGAACCAAGTGTTTAGTGACAAAAAGGGAAAGGAAAGATCTTATATATAATGAGTCGGGAAAAAATCAAAATGTAACTTCTGCCCCCTGACATTTGCAACAGCGTATAGCAATCAATATAAACAGATTACTAAATTGATACAAAAAAATGTACCTTTTCTATGTCAAGACAAAACAACGGCGGAGATTCTTGGTAAAGGGGTTAGGTATGTACCTAAACGTGGTCGTTCTTTAGCAATGATGTTATCCCCAAGCCTTTTCAGTGATACTGCCAGCGATACTTCGTGGTTGTCAGTCCAAGGTAATTTTCCATGCAGAGGGTTGCGGTGTAATATGTGCCAATACACAGAGCACATCACACACTTCTCTGCCAGACAGGGTGACTCCCTTTTTAGCATTGACAGCTTTATAAATTGCAATTCTGAATCAGTAATCTATGCTATAAAATGTAGGCAATGTGATCTCATCTATGTTGGCCATACCAAACAGAAAATTGAAAGGAGAAAATATGAACCCATCTCTCACATAAAAATACAGGACATGTGAATGTCTCTGGGCTTCAAAACATTTTTCAACGTTCTTTTGGGAGATGTGTATTTTCTGTTTTTTTTGGCATAGAAAAGGTTAAGCTTAGTCCCCGGGGAGGAAATCTAAAACAACTACTCTTAAAACGAGAAGCTTTTTTGGAAATTTTTAAGTTAAACACTAGGATACCGTATGGTTTGAATTATAGAAATGATATTTTATACTACTATTAATGATCCATAACAGTATCAATATATATTTTATGTGTTTTACTCATTTGGTTTGTCTTAATAGGTGTCATGTGATCATGACGTGGGGTGTGCATTGTCATTTCCGGACTGAAGGTATTTAGTCTGTATCTTTGAATGTTAAAGGTAAAGCTATGATTAAGGGTTGGAATACCGAAAACACGTGAGCGAATATGTATGCTGTCATGGAATTTTAATCTTCTTTTGGAATAAAGAATAAAGTTTGATACGAAGGAGCTGGAGAACATCTCTATTTTTTGGAATACTGGCTTGTAAATCTCATTTGAATCCGTGGGCTTTCTCCGGGCTCTTCATTCTTACCGCGCTGAAGCTACTACGCCCAGAAGTGATTGCTTAATAATAGGAAGACCTCGGAACGAAACAAGGGTGAAGCGAACCTGTTTTGCTTATACATTTCTTTAGAGGAGCACCAGCCTTTGGTTTCCCAAATCTTTTAAAAAAAACGGATATATTTAAAAGTTTTGTACTTCGTCTGAGAGCCAGATGTTTAATTTTTTCCCGCCACCCTCAAGCCGTCAGATGGGTTTTTGTGCACTTGAGGTTTAGAAATGTGTTCGAGTAGGAGGTCCTGCGAGGGGGTGTTTCCAAAATTTTGCTTCCGTAGTGACAATACGGGGGGAAAACCCGGCCGGGGGGGCCCAAAAAGGGAAAAATTTGCTATGACCTCGCTTTTCTCCAAAATTTCTGGAGGACTCTTGGAATAGAGGAAGGGGGAGGAAAAAATAAATTAATTTGTTTTCCAACGGTTGAAAAACCCTTTTCTTTGCTACAGGGGACCCCTAAAATGAGAGGGGAAAAAGTTTTTTGTTTTGCATTGGGTTGGAGTTGCCTGGCACCCGGGTAGGGTACCCCATTTTAAGTAATTTGTCTAAAGATTTTGGGGTTTAGACCCATTCCCGGGGTGCAGGAAATTTCGGCTGGCCAATCCGCATCAATTGAGAGACCCTCGAATGTGAAATGCTGAATGTTGTAGGATTTGATTCTGTCCATATCATCAAGCTCCCCATTCCCTGGAAAGAAAAGGCTTTGGTGCCCCCTTGTTTGTTTAGGTAGTAAACCGATACAAATTGTCTGTTTGTACGGGGAAATTTTCTGGTTAAATAGGAGGGGGCTGAAAATGAACAAAGTAACTTGATGGTCTATTTCCCTTTAGGTTGGAAGATAGCCTCTGTTCCTGAGGAGCCCACTTATGAACCCAGTGGCCTTTTACTGGGCACCCCAGCCCAAAGGGGAGGATCCTGGTGAGACTCCCTGTGGTATGTAAAGGGTTCCCCCTTGCCTCAGTCTTTTTTGGGTCTAAACCCCATCTCGGTCTCTTGTGCCTAAAGAGAACGAATATGGCTTTGCCCCGGGTACTGCATCGATGGGGGATGTAGCTGCCCAAAAACCTTTATCGTGAGCGAACAGTGTTTTGGGGGGACTGAGATCAGATGATTGACCCCTGAGATGTCTTCTCACCCCTCCCTGGTGACAGTTGGGGCCCAAATTTTGATGGGAATTGATTATGAACCCGGGGATTTGTATTTCTTGTACTGGAGAAATTTGAGATTTTTGTCTGTTGATCAAAAATCCAGATTTTTGGATGTCTGTAAAGCCAGCTGGAGGTGGGAAGGAGATCTTTTGGAGGAGCTAGCACCGCCAATCGTAAGATACGGGATTACTGTAACCCCTGAAGATGGAGAGCTGCTGAGGAACCACTGATATTTTTGGAATCTCTGGGGGTGTTGAGTTTCCGAATGAAAAACATTTGAATTGGAAATGAAGGGGGGACTTGCTTGGTCTTATGGTATTTAAAGTTTTTTTGTGATTTCCTGGATGGGAATAGGGGGAAATATGCATCGGTGAGATTACTGATGCCATAAACTGCCGTCTTGCAGAATAGATAGGACGATCAAATTGTCTCCATTTGAATTTTTCCTTTAGAAAAATTTTTGTGAGGAAAGTTAGATCTGTTACAGACAAAAATTTTTTCCCGGGTTTTTGGGACCGGAAATACCTGAATATATCCTGAAATTGCTGAAAAGAGGAACTTTCTTAATGCACCTTTTGAATGTTTCTTGGAGAAGGTGAAGGGTATGGGATTTGTCATGCCCTGTTGGAGGAAGCTCCGGAATTCTTAGAGTAGCCCTTCAGAATTTTGGGGAGGATACCCAGGTGTCTGGGGAAGTCTGAGACCTTGTGGTTTGAAAAGAATCAGCCCCCCCCAAACCTGAGGTCCTTGTGTTTGGCATAAAGGTCCCTTGATTTCTGGCCCCCCGCTTCTTCCTGTAGAGGCAGCACCCTCCCGGGGCTTAAACCTTCTTTGTCTTCCGTAAAGCTGGTTTTTTTTAAACCTTGGTGACCTCCTTGGTAGAACGAAAGGATTAGGTTAGGTTTCTTTTTTGTCTAGGGAAAGACATGCCCTTTCCTTCACTGAAAATTTCAGTTTTCTAAATTTGAGCCCAAACAGTTTTTTGGTTGGAAAGGTAGATTGCAGAAATTTTTTTTGGATGGAATTTTTCAGACCATTGTTTAATCCATAAAGTTTCCCCTTCCCGCGTTATGTTGCAAGAGACCTAGAGAATTTTTTTTTCTTTTTGACATTGGGGGAAAATCGCACAAAAATTCGCTGCTCTTTATTAGGGTATGTTCTGGATCTCTTCCCTTAAAATCCCATCTTGCAGTTTTGGGTTTAAGGCGAGCACAAAACGTAAAGCCTGGCTACAGGTAGGATGCCAAATTTTTACATGCTGCTGCAGGGGATGCAAAGCCTTTTAAAAAAGCATCTGTTTTCCCTTTTTCATGGGGTCTAAACAACATAGGGTTTCTCAGAAGGAAATATGATTTTTTGGAAAGCTTTGCTAGGGTAAACCCCATTTTGGGTACTGTTTCCCCTTCACCCGGGATATGGGGATCCACATTGTATGCCCCGGGGCCCAGCGTTTAACTGGTTTAGACCACTCATGTTGAAGTCGCGATATTATGGGTTGATTTGGAACCCCTTAAGTTTAAAGGGAAATGGGAAAAGTAAAGAGTCTGTTTCTTTGCTATCCCCCAACTACAGATAAAATTTTTCAGTTTTACCGGGTAAACAAAAGGGTTCCTGTCTGGCCCCCGAACATTTTTAATTATTTAAAAAGAAGGAGGGGAGTACGCAATTTTTTTAAGCACAAATTTGCAAGGGGGGAAGAAGTAGCCCCCTTAATTTAAAACAATCAGGAGGGGCATATAGGGAACTCATATTTTGCACTAAACATCGCTACCTTTTCCCCAACAGGAAGGATTGTTGTTTTTGGCACAGAAACAGGTTAATTATAAACAGAAGCTCAGCCCCGGGGGCAATGGCAACCTCTTAAACAGCACGTCGTAGGGGGCAGTTATGCCCAAAATACGCAAATCAGGAAAGGGGGGAGTATACGCTAAAATTACTGCACAGGGATAAATACAGTTCATTCTTTAAACAGGAAAGGGTTCGCGTCTGGCCGAACGGTTAATTATTACGCACAGTCAGCAGAGGGGCAGTACGGCAAAATTTTTATTACGCCAGATCGCAGAGGGGAAGTATAGTAGCCTCTTATTACGCACGATGCGAGGGCAGTATAGCAGCCTCATTTACGCACAGGTATAACTCGTACCTTGCTAACAGGAAGGATTCGCTGTTTGGCACAGAACGGTTAACTTATATACGCACAGTCGCAGAGGGGCAGGTTTGGGAACTCTTATTCAGCACAGATCAGTAGGGGGGGGAGTATGTAGCCTCTTAAATAAGAAAAGATCAGCAGAGGGGGTTAGCAGCCCTTATACTGCACAGGTATAACATACACTCACCTTTCTAAACAGGGGGGATTCGCTGTCTGGCACAGAAAACCTTTTTACAGCACAGCCCTTTAGAGCCTTTTGTATACGGGACCGATCAGCAGAGGGGGGAGAATAGGCCTCTTAGCAAGACAGATCCGAGAGGGACGTTTTAGCGCCTCTTGTATACGGGACAGTCAGCGAGGGGGAAAGAGCCCTTTTTGCACGCATTAATATATTAAACAGCCGTAGGCCGAATAAAACAAGCTTACCTCGAGAGGTTGTGCTGTTTTCAAAACACCTTTAAGTGCTGCGGCCCCAAAATTTAAGCCCCGCTGTACGCGGATTTGCTGTTAAAAGCAAGATCGCAAAAATGCAGGAAAGCTTCAGCAAGGGTCGTTTCATGCTTTGGATCTTACCCGAGGGGGAAAAAATAGAAATGCGGTCCCACGTTAAGCTGAGCGGGAGGCAAGGCTAGGACAGGCCCATCTAGCCAAGGCACTTCTGGACGCCACACTCCCCCCAAGGCGCAACAACATGTTTTTTCAGATGAACAACGGCCACATGTATGTTCTTGGGAGGGGACGAGATCGCTCTCAGTATACCCCAGAATATGAAATTGGCCTTTGAGAATGAGCACAATGGAAAGAAGGGGGCACCCGTCTCTTCCAAGTCCCCAAAAGAGAAAAAAAAACTGGTGTGCGGTGCTTTCAGCCAGGCTTTATGGGCAAACTTAAGTATTAATTGTTTAAATTTTGCTTTTTGACCTGTCTCTCCTAATTGTACCTAGGGGGAAATAATCCAATGGTGTGCTGCCTAGGGCGATCGGAAATTATTTATATTATAATTACACTCTGACACTCAAAATTTAAAAAAAATTTTTTTTAAATAAAAATTATTTTAAAAATAAAATAAATCTTTATAAAATTAAAAAAATAATTTATAAATTTAATATAAAAAAAAAATTTAAAATAAAAAAAATTATAATTTTTTTAAAAAAATTAATTTTTAAATTTTAAATTAAAATTTTTAAAAATAAAATAAAATTAAAAATTTATTTTTTTTATAAAAAATAAATATATTTTAAAAATAAAATAATTAAAATTTAAATTTAAAAAAAAATTTTTTTTAATAAAAAATTTTTTAAAAATTTTAATAAAAATATAATTTTAAAATTTAAAATAAAAACATTTTTAATAAAAAAAAAAATATTTTTTTAATTTTAAAATTAAATTTAAATTATTAAAATTTTTTAATTTTTAATTTAAAATAAAATTTTTTTAAATATTTAATTAAATTAATAAAAAAAAATTTATTTTAAATATAATTTATTTTTTAATAAATTTTTAAAATTTATAAATTTTTTTAATTTTTTATAAAAATTAAATTTAAAATTAAATATTAAATTTAAAATTTTTTAAAAAATTTTATTTAAAATTTTATAAAATTTTTTTTAAATTATTTAATTTTATTTAAAATTTAAAATATATTTTATTAACAAAATTTAAAATTATAAATTATTTTATTTTTATAAATATATTAAATTTATTATTAATAATTTTAAAATTTAAAAATTAAAAAAAATTTTAAAATTAATTAATTTAAAATTTTAAATTAATTAAAAAAATTAATTTTTTAATACTACATTAAAAATAAAAAATTTTTAAAATTTTAATTTTATTAAATTTAATTTTATAAAAATTTTTAATTTTTAATTTTTTTTTTAAAAATTTTATATATAATTTTAATTATTTTTTATAAAATTTCACAATGTTTTATATTATAAAAAATTTTTTTTTTTTAATTTTAGATTATTTCATTTCATATAGTTTTAGAATTAACATGTTAGTTTCTATCACTTTATTCATATTACTTGGGAAAGAATTGGGATTTTTTTCCCTTTTGGCAACAAGAGTTTGTTTAGCTGCCTGTCAGGAATTCTGCTCAGTCTGCGCCAGCTTTTATACATGCCACCCAAAATATCCATATAGTTATTAGTTTTCGATAATATAATTGCTGGCAAGTAGATTAAAATAACTTGCCTACACACGTGGATCAAAATTTTGGTACTCCTGGGTTAAAGAAATTTTTTTTATTGTGGTTCAACCGAAAATTGTGAAAAATAAATAAAATAAACTAGTCTGGACAAAACCAGTTATATTTCGTTGCACAAACATTTTTAAGCAATCACTGCAAACAAATGATTTCTGTAACTCTCAATGAGACTTATGTCCCTGTCCATATGTATTTTGGCCTACCCCAAAGCGCTCCCTGTCTCAGGTGTGAAGGTGCCTTCTCCAGACTGCAGGTTTTTGCTCTTTCCACAGATGTTCAATTTAGATCAGAGCTTATAGAAGTCACTACAGAATAGTCCAATGCTTTGCTCTTAGATATCCTTGAATGTGTCACGGTTCACGCCACTGACCGTCGGCGTGCCCGTGTCTTCTTGCCCCGGCCCGCTGCGACATCCCTTGGTGTCCCTGGTTCTTGCATGCACCGTCTTGGCTCCTTCACGTGGAGCCTCACCATCTCTGCTTCTCAGCTCCTTGGCGTCCTGTGCGCCACCTGCCCCCTCTAGGGAGCGCGCGTCACTGCACCGCATTTATTGACACAGTGTTCTGTTCCTGCAAAAGTGCCCCCTACCTCTGGTATTAACGAATTTCCCTCCCTGTTTCGGTCAGTTCCTTGCAGTCTGTTGTGTGTCCACTGCCCCCTTTGAGCTCCGCCAGCATCTCGGGTCTGCTGTTGGACCCTTTTAACCCCCGAGAGCTGGTCCATGTCTTTGTCATTGAGCCCCTGGCCGCCCGTCTGTATGTCTGTGTCCCCTGTTCCTGCCGTTTTTCCTTCCTGTATGTGTTTCCCTGTTCTGCCGTGTTCCCTGGTCTGTACCTATGGTTTTCCCGCCCCCTTCTGCCGTATCCTGTGGTGCTATGGTACGTTTAACCCCCTTACCTGGGCATGTTCCTGTTTCCCTTACTCCACCGCCTGGGTTTTCCGTTTTTTGCCCCCGGCGTCAAAGCAGGTACCACGTCAGGGGTAGTGACCCGGGGGTTTCCCCGCCAAGTCCTTCCCCCTTTCGGCGGGTCTGGCGAAAACCAGGGGCCCCTTGACTCACTCCCCGGGGTGGTCCTCCAGCTACCACCTCGCCTGCGGGGATCACAAGGATCCACACCCGGGTGTTGGGGTCGGGCTTCGGCGTACGTCTGTCAGCGCCGCACTGTTACAGTACGAACTGACCCTCAAAAAGGAAACCCGCCGGGGGTGACCCTGCCTGACCTGGTAGCGTGGTTTTAACCGACATGGGTCCACCTGGGGAATTGTTCCGTAAGCTGCAGACCACACCACCCGTTTGGACGAAGTCATGTTGCCTGGCATTACACCTGCTCCCCCCCCCTGCTGTGGCTCCCCCTCCCCGCTTTTCCTGTCCCGTCCAGCCTGCACTTTCCTCTGCCTGCCCCTTTTCTGGAGACCCTCATACTGTGCGGCTTCCTAACCATGCACCCTCCATTTTGAGGTCCTGGCTTACATTCCATTCGACCGTGCCCAAAGGGCGCTTTCATCTTAGCTCTTCAGGGGGAAGCCCCTTTGGGCCCGGGCCCCACCCTTTGGGAGAAAGGGATCCCACAGGGACCTCCGGAGTTCCTAGTGCTTTCAGAAAGGTCTTCAAGTTACCCCGGGCGCAAACCCCAGCTGCATCGTCTCTGGGTCCGCTTCCGCAAGGGGACTCCACCGTGGGCCAGTATGCCATCCAGTTCCGTACTTGGGCCCCTGAGCTTGCCTGGAACAACGAGGCCTTGTTGCTGCCTTCTGGGAGGTCTCGAGGACGCATCAAGGCGAGTTGGTGGTCGTGATCACCTCCACCCGGACGACCCCCCCTCGCTTTAGCTACCGGATCGACTCCTTTTGTGGGAGGGAGCTAAGGGTTCGCCAACGCCTGTGTCTTCGTCCCGCAACTTCCGCCTGTCTTTACCTGAAACCACGAGTCCACCTCCCAAACCTGCGTTTTTCCAAGGAGCCCATGGAGGTCAACGTATCATCTCACCCCAGGGAACGCCCCGTCGACGCAGCTTAAACCTGGTCTGTACTGCGGTGGACCCCTCATTAAACCCCAAGAACTGCCCCGTCCCCCGCTGCGCCCCCCAAACCCCAAATGCAGGTGTTGTGGGTGAAGTGACCCGAATCAAAATGCCTTTGTTCCTCGCTGACCACTCCAGTCACTCTACGTTTACACTGGTGCCGCCTTGAAGTTCCCGCCTGTGGTTCCGGGCCCCTGAGAACTTTATCCACCCGTTCTCTGGAGAAGTTCTGCCTGCCCGTCTCCCCTCTGAGAAGCCCCTACGTTTCTCTTCCCCTCAACGGGGGATCCTGAAGGAGGCGTCAAGTTCCTACCCCCCGCCTGTGTCCCTTTAAGGTTGGCATTCCACCGGAAAATCTGTCCCTTTTTTGTGCTGCCTGTTCGTCTGCTCCAGTCCTTCCCCGGGGTCCGTGGTTCCAGCTTCACAACCACCCTGGATTGGAAGACGGGGAAGTTGTCCAAAGGGGCAAGCATTGCCACTCTGTGTCTCAAGCCCGCCCCCTCTGGAGCAGCCCTGCCCCCCCCGTTTTTCTTGCCCCCATGTTCTGCTGGCCCTGGAAGAAAAAGGTTTCAGGAAAAGCCTCTGGTCTGCAAAGACACCTCTGACTCCACCCACCCCACCCCCCCCCATATTTTTGCTTCTTCCCTCAGGGGCCCAAAAAGTTAACCCCGGGGTTCGCTGGGCACCTCCTCTGAAACGGCCCTGGGGTAAACCCGGGGGGAGGTGGTTACCCCAAAACGTTTTGTGGGTACCCGGGTAGCCCGGAGGGGGGGCTTAAGGGGGGGGGTACTGTCAGGTTTTACGCACTGACCGTCGGGGTGCCCGTGTCCTCATGTCCCGGCCGCTCTGCGAATCCCTTTGGGGTCTTGGTTCCTGCACGCACCTGTCTTGGCTCCCTTTCCCCTGCTGGGCCCACCCTCTCTTTTTCCTCCCGTCCTTGGGGTCCTGTGCGCACCCCCTGTCCCCCTTTGGGGCAGGCGCGTCCTGCACCGCATTTTTTGACAAGTGTTCTGTTTTGCAAGTGACCCCTGACCCCCGGCTATAAACGAAATTCCCCCTGTTTCTGGGTCATTCGTTGTTGTCTTCTGCACTAGAGGGGACCCCCTTTGCTGGTACTGCTGCTCTAGTTATTGTCCTTCTGTTGTTTCCCCTTACATCGCCCCTGACCCGCTGCTAATTATTCTGGGGACCTATCTGGGGTCTGTCTTATGTTATCTGCAGCATGTTATCAGCCCCCGTACCCAGCCTCACTTTGGCTA
>JAODAL010018347.1:20000-75038 GCA_025379985.1 Phyllomedusa bahiana
CTATCCTGATTGTTAAACTCTGTCAATGGTAAGTACTTTACCCAATCTGTCTGCAGATCTGAGACATAACAACGAAGTTTCTGTGATACCATTTGGTTTACCCTCACTGTCTGCCCATTAGTCTCTGGGTGGAAGGCATAGGAGAAGGACAGGGTGATACCCAGAGCCTTGCAAAGGGCTCTCCGAAATCGAGAAATGAACTGAACCCCTCTGTCCTAAACAATATTCTCTGGTAAACCATGTAGTTTGACAATGTGCTTGATAAAGAGTTCAGCAAGTTTCTTGGATGACGGCAACCCCCTTAAAGGGACAAGATGGCACATTTTACTGAAACGGTTCACTACAACCCAAATAACTGTTTTGCCCTCTGAAGGGGGAAGATCTGTCATAAAATCCATGGAGATATGGGTCCATGGATGTTCAGGTACAGGTAGAGGGCAAAGTTCACCCGGAGGATGAGTTCTGGGAACCTTTGATAGAGCGCAAGCTTCACAAGATGCCACATAGGCCTCAACATCACGAGACAACAAAGGCCACCAGTAAATACGAGAAATCAACTCTTAGTGCCACACACTCCAGGATGTTCAGATAACACGGAATCATGGAATTCTTTTAATACTCGTAGCCGAAACTGAGTGGGAACAAAGACCTTCGAAACAGGACAATTAGCAGGTCTCATATCCTGGTGAGTCTTAATCTCAGTGGCTAAATCAGGGGAAATGGCAGCGACAACAGCCTCCTTGGGCAATATAGGTACCAGATCCTCCTGGGAAGCGTGGCTGGCACAGAAGCTTCTAGATAGCGCATCGGCTTTAACATTCTTAGAACCTGGTCTGTAAGTAATAACAAAGTTAAAGTGCATAAAAAATAATGCCCAACATGCCTGACGTGGCTTCAACCTTTTAGCAATTTCTAAAAAGGTAAGGTTCTTATGATCAGTAAGAACCGTGACTTGATGTTGGGCACCCTCGAGGAATTGGCGCCATTCCTCGAAGGCCCACTTAATAGCCAACAACTCTCGATTACCAACGTCATACTTCCTCTCAGCCGAGGAAAATTTACGTTAAAAGAAGGCACAAGGGCGAAGGTTAGTCATAGTAGCGGATCCCTGAGACAGGACCACCGATGCACTATACTCGGAAGCATCAACCTCAACAACAAAGGGTTTATTATGATCTGCTTGAATTAACATAGGGGCAGATACAAAACACTGCTTAAGTTTTTCAAACATCTCTAAAGCCTCAGGTTGCCAATTATTGAACTTCACCCCCTTCTTAGTCATGTCAGTCAACGGACGAACTAGGACAGAAAAATTACGGATACATTTACGATAATAATTAGCAGACCCTAGGAATCGCTGTAGGGCTTTCAAGGATGAAGGCCGGACCCAGTCGAGAATGGCTTGAATTTTACAGGGGTCCATACAAAATGAGTTAGGTGTCAAGATATACCCAAGAAACGGCACTTCCTGCAACCCGAAAATACATTTTTCAAGCTTGACAAACAAATTATTCTCCTTCAGGATCCGCAATACCTGTCGTACGTGTTTAACGTGTGACAACCAATCTTTCGAATAGCTTAAAATGTCATCCAGGTAAACGAACATACAACGACCAATAAGTTTGTGGAAAACATCATTAACCAAGTTCTGGAAGACCGCGGGAGCATTACACAACCCAAACGGCATAACCAGATATTCAAAATGACCGTGTTGAACGCGGTTTTCCACTCATCCTCTTCTCGGATACAGATGAGGTTATAGGCACCTCTCAGGTCCAACTTGGAAAACCACTTTGCTCCTTGGATTTGATCAAATAGATCTGGAATCAAAGGTAAAGGGTATTTTTTTTTTACCGTTATCTTATTCATTTCACGGTAGTCTATGCATGGACGGAGGCCTCCATCCTTCTTTCCCACAAAGAAAAACCCTGCACCCATAGGAGACACAGAAGGTCAGATATGCCCTTTCTGTAGACTTTCTGCAATATACTGCTTCCTGGCTAGTCTTTCAGGACCTAACATTATATATCCTCCCCTTGGGAAACTTTACTCCGGGCAAAAGGTCAATGGCACAGTCGTAAGATCTATGGGTGGGTAGTATCTCCGACTGTTTCTGAGAAAATACTTCAGCAAAGTCACAAATAAACACAGGAATCTGCTCCATCTCTGTATTTACAAGTATAATAGGGAGATATCTGTCAACACACTGTTGTCCCCACTTAATTAATTCTCCTGAATTCCTGTCAAACACTGGGTTATGATTCTGAAGCCAGGGTAGCCCCAAAACCACATCCGGGGGCAGTCCCTCCATGATAAATAGAATACACTTTTCAGTATGTATAGATCCTACCACCATTTCCAGCTCAGGAGTACAATGTTGGATTGTGCCCCTAGCTAGTGGAGTGGAGTCGATAGCCACAACCCGCAGAGAATCAGATAGAGGTCTCCAAGGTAGGCCTAGACGTTTGGCGAAGGACGCATCTACAAAATTAGAAGTTGACCCAGAATCCACAAATGCATTCCCAGAACCAGACAGCGACAAGTATGAAATCTTAACTGGGAGCAACAACTTTTTGGATAGAAAAGGAAATACCTGCTCGCCTAGGTGACCTTCCTGCAAATCACCTAGGCGCTGGAGTTTTCCTGGCATGGTCTTCCTCTTGGAGCACTCCCGGACGACGTGTCCATCTTCGCCACAGTGAAAGCATAATCCCTGGATATGACGAGTAGTCCTACGGTCACTAGCAGCAGTCGCAGAAGAAGCCCCCACTTGCATTGGTTCCTCTGGGTTTATCTTGGGAACCATGGGTTGTAGAGGTGACCATGGAGGGGACCACCGGGTGGGAAGCCTTTTCCCGACATCTCTTCCTAAAACGCCTGTCCAGACGAACGGCTAGTGCCATAGCCTCATCTAAAGTATCGAAGTAGGGTAAGCCACCAATGAATCCTTCACATGGTCAGCTAACCCTAATCTGAACTGACATCTAAGAGCTGGGTTGTTCCACCCAGACGGAACACACCAGCGACGAAATTCAGAGCAATAAAACTCCACAGTCTTTTTACCCTGCCTCAAGGTGGTCAGCTGAGCCTCGGCCACAGCCTCCCTATAAGGGTCATCAAAAAGTATGCCCAAGGAGGCAAAGAATCTGTCCACGGAAGACAGTTCTGGCGAATCAGGTGGTAACGAGAATGCACACTCCTGGGGGGGACCCTGAAGTAGGGACATAACTTTTCCCACTCTTTGCTCCTCATTTCCCTCAGGTACGTGGGCGCAGCCTAAAATACAGGCGACAACCCTCTCTAATTGCCAAAGAGGCCTTCCTATTGCCTGAGAACGTGTCAGGCAACTAAATAGAGGGTTACCCAGGAGGAGAAGGTAGTGCACGGGCATCTGGACTTGGGGAAGTCTCCTGCTGTTTTACCCTCAGCGCCAGATCCTGGACTAGCTGGGTAAGCCCCTGCATCTGCTCTACCAGAGCTGTCATGGGATTCATAGTGAGGGTAGAGCAATAACGGTTTCGGCCTATGATAATGTCACGTCAAGGGAGGTACAGTGAGCCCTGACTGGAACCCAGCCCGCTGTCCTTGCCTACTTGACGTATTGCCCTGGGCGGCAAACACCAATTGGGCGACAGTCCCTGCGCTGCTAAAGTGCTGGGGCTGTCAGGAGGAAGAAGAGTCGACAGTCTGGGTCAAAAGCCAATCAGGAACGCCAAGCCACAAAACGGAACCAGAGAGCAAACGTATACAAGCCAAGGTCAAACCGAACGGGAGCGAGGTACAGAATCAGAGCGCAAGACAGGGTCAGAAAAACAAGCCGGGGTTTGGTACGGTACATGGATGAGAAAAACAACAAACAATAGCACAGGTAATAGGCAGCCAGGAGAGTATCACAGGCACAGCACTCAGCCTGCAGTGAGTTTGAATGTGATCCCCGGATACCGCTCCTGCTGCTGATTGGAGTGGCCTCCGGATACTCCCATTGGTTGGTGCGACACACCCCCTGTCCAGAGTGGTTGGGCCTCTGTCACTCATGGAGCTGCCAGCAGACTGTCTATCCGGGTGGGGTCGCAAATCAGCTGCTGCAGGCTTTTACTCCCTACAGGCTGAGCGCCGCCTAGCCCTGACATTTAGTTTGCACAAAGGTATATAGTTACATAGTTAGTACGGTTGAAAAAAGTCATGTGTCCATCAAGTTCACGCCTCGCCAATGGTGAATGCCCTGAATCCCACAAGGTAAGAACCAATCTGCTCCAGTGGATACCCCATCTCTGACCACAGAACCCTCACCAGCCAGGATCCAGAATTTTACGTAGCTATATACGCATTATATACGCAGTTATCTAAGCCTTTCTTGAAACTCTCTACTGTTCCTGCTGTGACCAAGTTTCTCAGGCAGGCTATTCCACAAATTCACAGTTCTTACAGTGAAGATCACCCTTCTCCTCTGGAGACGCCTTTCTCCTCTGGAGGTTGCTGTAGGATTTATTGCCTTAGCCATATAAATATATTAATTAATAAGTTGGTTTTATTTTAAACCCACACAATACTGACCATTCCTACAATATTTAATTATGAACATTGTCCAGAATACAGTAAATATAAGATCAATCTTCAAGCAAGAAACAACATAAATCAGCTCACTTGAGGGTGGTGCAATGGTTCCAGTGAATCCTAGTTTAATCACCCAAGCATTAACAATGGAAAACAAACAATATGAACCAGCACTCCGCAAAAATAATGATAAAAAGCCGCAAAAAACTGTTATTGTAAAAAAACGTTTGTGATTTCTCTGGATATGTTTAATTTTTTTTACAATGAAAGTTATGTGCTGGTTTTTTACTCTCTGATATTAGCCATATGCCAATTAATTGTTAACATTAAAGGGGTTTTGCCACCATGTAATATTGACGTGGGAACCTCCAAAATGGGTATTTAATCACTTTTCTAAATATATGTGATTAAAAAAAGTGAAAACTCTGAGAGCTACAGCATTTCTCAATCCCCCTTGGTTACCTCAAAGCTTCCCCTAGTCACGACCCAGGAGCTGAAAGGTCGCCGCTTGCGTGAATCACTTCTTATCTGATGACAGGCAAAATGAATGGTCTTTTAAGGCACCGAGTAGCAATATGTTTTCTTTTGTATACAGAATAACTAGCTGTAGTGTTATTAGATCCCTGCTTTATCTGATGACAGAGAACATGAAGAAGCTTTCAATCTGCTGTGTAGAATAGGTGTTCTCTTTTGTATACAGAATTCACAAGTTATAGTTTGATTATTTGAGTGAACATGTCACAGGATCTGTTATGCTGGCTCTGTGCTCTGGCTGTGTGTGTCTGTGTGCGTCTCTGTCTCTTTCAGTTCCGTGATTTGTTTACATTACATTAGCTTCTTAGCAGATAAGGTTTCTCCTGACAGTGCCGTCTGAGGCTGTCTTGCTGTATTGAATCCACTGTTGTACTGTTTATTAGTTCACTTAAGTTTTGAGACGCTCCCTTGGATTCCTCACTCCCCCCCTCCCCTCTCCCTCTCTCCACTGCAGCTTCATGACTCAGCGTGATTTGTTGACATTCTGCCTGGGCTAACGAGAGAGGTAAGAAACTTGGTAAGAAACTTTCTCTCAGCAATTCCATTTTAATGAACACCAATTACACTTAAGTGCTCAATCTTATTTTTTTACAGTTAGTCATTTTTATTTTTGCAGGCCAAAAAAAAGTCTAGATAACAATGGTGTCATCCTAACTAACTTCTATGATCAAATAAGTTGTAATGGCTGGGTGGTGGACCCTCTGGACCACCGCAAGCGATGATAGCTAAGCCACGCCAGGGAACGGAATCTAAGTAGCCCCCGGTTTTCACCAGAGCCCGCCGCAAAGCGGAATGGACTTGCTGCGGCGTGAGGCTACCAGGTCGTTCCCCCTGACGTGACTTGCTTGCGATGGCGGCCGAGGTGCAGCGTGGTACAGAGTCGTAGTCTGAGAATCGCAGTCGTGGGCAGGCAGAAGGTCAGGGCAGGCGGCAATGGTTCGAGGTCGTGGACAGGCAGGAAGGTCAGGGCAGGCGGCAGAGGTTCGGAGTCGAGAAACGTAGCGAGAGGTCTGGTACACGGATAGGGCGAGAATACACTTTAGGAAACGCTTTAGCTAAGGCACGAGGCAACATAGATCCAGCAAGGGGTGATTGTGGGACGTGACCTTTAAATCCTTGAGAATGAGCGCGCGCCTTAGGACGCGGGCACGCGCGCCTCGGCCGGCAGAGGGCGCGGACAGCACAGGAGCGAGGTCAGGTGAGTCCCCGGCAGCTGCGGCCCCCCGGCTCGTCCCGTGGCCAGCAGCGGCACCCGCCCCTGGTGGGCGCCCGGGGGGGAGGCCACGGCTGCGCCCGCGGCCTGCGGGCCGAGGAGCGGAGGGTACCGCGACAGTACCCCCCCTTAGGTCTCCCCCTCTTTTTAGGCTGAAGGAACTTACGGATAAGGTCTGGGTTAGGATATTGGATTTCCCGGTTCCCAGGACCTCTCTTCGGGGCCGAAGCCCCTCCACTCTACAAGAAAACATCGCGTACCCCTGACGATCTTCATGTCTAAGATGTCCTTCACTTCAAAGACATCAGGGGATTCTAGCACAGGAGACAGAGCAGCGCTCCTCTGGGAGAACCGGTTCAGGACCAGGGCTTTAGGAGGGGAGACATGAAAAGCGTTAGGGACCCGGAGAGATGGAGGCAGGCAAAGTTTATAGGATACCGCGTTCAGTTGTCGCAGAATTCTGAAGGGTCCCAGACACCGCGGACCCAATTTATAGCTGGGGATTTTGAGGCGTATGTATTTAGAAGAGAGCCACACTTTATTCCCTTGGGAGGAACGTTGGGAAGGTCTTCTCCTCTTGTCACCTGTGTCTTCATAGGGGCTGAAGCTGGAGTAAGGCTTGTCGGGTTTTCTCGCCAAATGATCTGATATCCTGAACCTGGTTGTCCACGGCGGAACCTCGGGGGTGGAAGCCAGGGGGAGGGAGGGCGCGGTGACGGGCCCTAGACCACCCGGGAAAGGAGAACGGCCAGTTGAGTCGGAGTCCCGATGATTATATGAGACACTCGGCCCAAGGCAGGGAATTCGGAAACCCGTTGTCCTGTGGTTCCGGGCACGAAGTGCGTAGATACTCCCCCAAGATCTGGTTTACCCCTCCTCCACCTGCCCGTTTGTCTGGGGATGATATACAGAAGAGAAATCTAGCTTGATTTGCAACCGGGAACACAGGGCACGCCAGAATTTAAGACAAATTGGGCGCCCGGTCGGAGACGATGTGGGATGGTAGACCATGCAGACGAAAGATGTGATGGAAGAAGTATCCTGCAATTGGGGAGCAGAAGGGAGACGTGGAAGTGGCCAAAAAAGTGGGACATTTTAGAAAATGGTCAGTGACCACCCAGATGACCGAGTTTTCCCGAAGAAGGAGGAAGGTCCGTGATAAAGTCCATGCCTATGTGTGTCATGGGGACTCTGGAACTGGCAAGGGACTAAGAGACCAGCAGGCCTATGGCGAAGGGACCTTGTTTTGGGCACAATGTGGTGGCAGGAAAAAAACGAAGTCCTTGACGTCTTGGGGCAGGGTTGGCCACCAGTAGTGACGCGAGATGAGACGTAGGATTTCCGTACGCCGGGTGGCCGGCCAGAAGAGACTATGCCCCCAACCCAGAATCCTCCCCCCTGAGCGCGGGACGCACGTAGGTTCTGCCGGGGGAACGTTTCCCGGGGATCCACAAAGAGCCACATGAATCAGCCGTTCAGGGACTTATTTATGTGCTGTGACACCGGCTTCTCCCCGGTGATGTCAGACGCACGGAGAGAGGGCGTCCGCTTGCTATTTCTTCTCGGAACTCGCCCGGTCGGAAGTTAGAGTATCTTGAAATCAAAGCGCGACAAGAACGAGACCAGGGGCCTGGCGAGGGTTCAACCGCTGGCTCTTGGAGGTATTGGAGATTTTTATGGTCTGTGAAGATTCAACGGGTTGCTGAGTAGATGTTGAGCGATTTTTTATCGACAAAGTTGTGAAATCGGGCAAGGTTTTTATGGTGATGAAATTTACCAGATCAGCGATAAGTAGGTTAAAAATGTGCATCATCTATTAAGATCGCGCCTTTTTCGGCGCATTCCTGTAATTTTGGCGGCAGCAAATCAGATTCAGCATAGGAGCAGGGAGAGCTGTGTGTGCGACGTTCTGACTGGGATGTGTATGGGTTGCGATTGGCTGGAAAAGATCACATGACTTTCCGGTTTTTTTTTTTTTTTTTACATAGGACACAGCGTATCCTGTTTCAGCACCTCAGTGTCTCTCAGGTTCATAGGGATAGGACTGCGTTCGCCTGTGGCCAAACAGCTCAGCGAAAATTAGTCTATTTTGCAACGAGATAACCTCTACATTAGCTGTGATCTTCCCATTTAGGTTAGATAGGATTATGAACATTTTATGTAGCTAGCTAGATAATTTTAAAGCAGAAACTACCACTTAAAATTCCGGGCGGTGGGCGCGGGGGGGGGGGAGGGGACACAGAACAACTCATCTATAAAGACACACTGGCTAAACGTTCACCAAGACTAGTGTAGACATTGGTAGTGGAATATCTTGATTATTACCAGGTTGCTATTGACATATACCGGATATAGGGTCAGCCTGACATTATATTGGATAAAATAATTTTAGTAACTGCAGGTCTCCTTTGTTAGCTGCAAAACTCCACTTTTATTATCAGTATACCTTTACAGATAGGGTTCAATTTTTAACCCATTACACCTGTGACTGTTGATATATCCACTTGCAACTTAAATTACAACCTAGCAATCTTGTAGGTCAGCACAGGATGTTTGTCGCCAAAAATTAACGTGTGTCTCGTACGAAAACATCACAGTTACGTGTTTTTTGACTTTTTGCGCACCCAGCACTGTTTCAATGATGCAGCATCTAGTAAATCTTAACAGCCAATTCTATATTCACCACAGTGTGAATTTGAAAAGGTGCAAAAAAATCCCGTTTATTTATCAAAACATAACAGTTAGGTTTTTTGACTTCTGCGCACCCAGCACTGTTCATTGACGCAGCATCTACGTAAATCTTAAAACAACAATTCTCTTTTCACCACATGGTGAATTGAAAGGTGCAAAATACAGTTTATTAATCAAAAATAACAGATACGTGTTTTTTGGACTTTTGGTCCAGTCCAGATTTGTTCTAGACACTTGCATTTAAATTTGAATCCAGCAATTTAGTTTTGATTAGAGGGATTGAGAATAGCTGTGATTTGCTGTCTTTTAATAAGAGACTTTCCAAAACTATTCCATACCTTCTCAAATTTTTATATGTTCTAAAGCATGGAGCGAAATGCAGGTGGTAAGCGAGCAAGGGGGGTAGCACATGGAGGTAGAGGTACGAGAGAAGGTGCTCCTTCCAGTGCTGGCAACAAAGCATGCCAGCGGATCGTCAGTTGCAGGGACCGTCAGGCTGTCATCGCTGGGTCAGGGCCTGTGAATCTAAGTAACGAACAATCGTCGCCAATCTGACCTTCAGTGGTTAATGGCAACCTGCATCTAGCAGTCTTACACTCGTCCCTCCTCGCAGTCACCGGCACAAATGTCGTCATCAGCATATCAGCATCTGTCCAACATGAGAGCCCAAATGTCAACTCGGCGTGTACCACCATGTGGATAATAATCCATTTTCTGAAGGACCTCTTGAGGACAAAATGCGGTTGGGGTCAGAAGGCATGTTAAAAGACAAGAGGCCAAAAGGTATGATTTTCTCTGCTCTGACGCCAGTTACTGATGCCATCAGGGAGGTGAAGGGAAGCCGGTCAATCGGCAGAAATCCCGGGCGGTCGGCACCGCCTTGCAGTTGCCCTTGCTTGTAGCCCGCAGAGTTCTGATGCAGGAAAGTCAGGACGACCAAGTCACCTGTGTTGATGATGATGATGATGACGACTTGCGGGCTCCATCCTGTCTTTTCCGGCCGAATTTGCTTGCGAGCGCTTCTCAGGGACGAGGAGGGGAAGGACGATGGGGTGAGTGTTCATACGGGTCCGCCACAAAAAGGGAGGCGGAGGGCGGTCGCAGAAGTCGGCTGATATTGATCCGCCAGCCACGGTCAGCGCAAACCCCGCTCCTCGCTTATCGCCGTCTCAAAAAGGTCAGGACCTCTCAAGCTGGGCCTTCCTTTGAGCAAGTCTTAAATCACCAGCGTGTCATATGTCGCCCTTTGCGTAAACGCATAAGTAGACGGCAAGAATCTTAAGTGGTTAACCACCACCAACATGTCTAGTCACAAGCAGCTTAATGCATGAGTTGGCAAATGGAGGGAACACTTGGCCAAAAAAGCCAGACCGACGCCGGGCCTCCAACCACTGTCACAACCCTCTGTCTCGCCTCCTCCTCCTCCGCCACCACAAGCGTTCCTCCACTGCCCATGTCTCTCAGAGTCCTGATCAGGGCATCAGGCCTCCGCTTCAGGGCCTCCACCGGTCGCGTCCGAGTACCACCAGCACCCACTAGAGACCCATCCTTCCCCCTTCTCCTTCCGCCCAGTTTGACGACCAGCACTCCGTTATACAGGGCCCGGTCTAGCAGCCAGCCTTCTGTCTTCCAGGTTGGAGCAGAAGAAACACTTTAACCCAAAACCATCACAAAAGCCAAAAGCTGAATGTCGGCATTGCCAGGCATTTGGCCTTGGAATGTTGGCCTTTCCGTCTGGTGGACACAGATGGGTTTTCGCCCCATCATGGCCCTCGCTTGGCCCCCAATACCAGATGCCGAGCAGGCATTTCTTTTGCCAGCAAAAGCCGTCCTGCCTGCCAGCCACGTGTTCATCTAAAATTTCAAGCGCGGTCTGTCTGCCTCTAGTGTCCGGAACAGTCCATCTCACCACCGACACCTGGACTCGTCCGCACGGCCCAGGCCGCTCTATCGGAGTGACCGCTCACTGGGGGAGCTGGGTGGATGGCTCTGGGGGTGACGGTGGCTCTCAGGTTCGGGCGCACGCTCTTCAAACGCAGGGCTGGTGCAGGCTCTTTCCCCCAAGGTCCTCTGGTGGCATCACGTGCCAGAGACACCAGCGCGCTGGGCAGTAGAGCATCCGTGTTGAAATTTACTTCTGCCTTGGAGACCGTCCACACACAGGCAGGAGCTCGGTGGACGGCTCTAAGCAACGAGACCGAGCGCTGGCTGGGTGACAAGTCCCTTAGGTGTGCAGGCAAAAGGTGGTGTGCGATAAAACGGGCCGAAACTCTGCTGGCGCCCTTACGAACGGTAGGCGGAAGCACATCCCTTGCTGCCCAGTCATGAACCTTGTCGTCCAGACAATTTCTAAAAGAAGCTCCCGGGTCTGGACTGCCTGCTGAAGAAGGTCGAGGTTCTGAAGTTCGCACTTCCGCCGTTCGCACCTGCTTCATCCCGCCGGCTGCGTAGCAGCGTCAGCTCGCCTCCCGTCAACCGTCTCATTGTTGACGTTAGGCAACACGCTGGAATTCCACCCTCCACATGCTCCAGCGATTGTGGGAGCAGCCGCAATGGCCATTACGCAGTCGAAGTGACACATGGTCTGAAACAAGCAGCTGTACGGACCTCGGGGTGTTGAACCACCAGAGAGTGAGGCAGGTGAAAGAAGGCTCTGCACCATCCTTGCAGTTTTGAAGAAGCCACAAAACTGGTCAGTGCGGACAAAGCCCTTGTCAGCATGAGCATTGGGAGAATCTTAGTTCTGGAAACGACGTGGCCACTCTGAACACAACAGGTCCCGCCAACGACGGGAGGAGGAGATGGGACACAGATTGCGGACACGGAGCTTTCTCTCGTCAAATCCACAAGGCCCGGCACAGTTCACAATTCATCGTCTCATTAGGCAGTGGTTCGGGGTCCAGAGCTAAGTGCAGGTGGCACATCAGCTCTCAGGGTGCATCATCTCTCGGCAAGTCAGGGCTGTGTTGAAGCTGTGCCGGAGGCAGCGGAGGAGGAGAAGAGGAGGTATTCCTAGACACCGGTGTTACCGAGTCCCTGCTTGGACAGAGGTTGGCGTTCGTGACTTTGAGGCGGAGGAGGGAAGATGAGGGGAAGTCAGTTTGCTAGTGCCCCGCGGACCCAGAGGCTTGGGAAATCAAGGGCTCCACTCTCTCACATTGAGTGCTTGGGATGCTCCATTTCCTCCCCAACATTGATCCTCGCATTAAGGCCATTCAAAAAGGGAACAAACATTTTACTGGGTGGCCACCCTCCTGGGATCCGGTACAAAAACCAAAAATCAGCACTTTCCTTCACCCACCCAACATGAGAGTAAAATGCGGAATGGACCTTGCTGATTGATCAATGGAGGGACATCTGTTGCCGTCTGCTTCACGATCCCCAAAAGTCACGGTGGAAAACAACATCAGCGACGGTGACAGCAGTAGCGTGCCAAGTCAGGCGTAGCGGCAGCAGCAGGCAAGGTCCGGCAGAAGCCTAATAGGCTGACCTCCTGGCAATTTTGTTTACCACCTCAACGAACGCATGCAATGCGGGCACACTCCAACACACAGAGATCAGCTTGAGATCATGGTAGCACGACTATCTGGTTCAAACACGATGTTTTTTGCATGTGTTCCGGACCCAATGACTTCTGGAGTATCCAAAATGGACGAATTGGCCCGAGCTGGCTCGTCCCGCCATTAGAGGTGTTGTCCTGCCCAGCAGCCAAGTCATATCTGAGCGGACCTTCAGCACAGCTGTAGGATGTCATTACAGGACAAACGCACTCCGGCTTTCCCCAGCTAATGTGGATCGTTTTTGACTTTCATCCAGATGAATCAGCATGGAATCTCTGATGATGTTGTGGCCCAATTGCCGAGGTCACGGATTAGTTGCCAGTCTACTTCACATTCCTTTTCAACACAGAAATGGTCTCTTGAAAACTTTTTTTTAAACTGGATCAATTCTTACTGCCATTTTTATTCTCTTTTCGCCCCCCCCAACAGTTCATTTTGCTGGTTTGCTGTGAGGAGAACTGTAAAAAGACAGCAAGGTTTCATGACAAACACCGTATTCCTTTCTCAACTTTATCATAAGAGTTTTCGCATTTTCAATGGTTTGAGGTCATGTTGCTGTGGATACGCAATAATTCATGGTCCTTTGGAACAGAAATGTGACTTCTAAGTGGCATTTCTCCCTCACAATTTTTTAATAGTGGCTATGACATATTTATCATTTTTGGGGGTCAGGTTGCTGTGCGATACAGCTATAATTCTGGTCCTTTGGAACAGAAATGTGGCTCATTCCCTAAGTGGCATTTCTCCCTCCACAATTTTTAATAGTGGCTGAGAAGTCATATTTATAATCTTTTTTGGGTCATGTAGCTGTGAGATACAGCAATAATCATGGTCCTTCTGTACGAAAATGTGGTTCTTAAGTGGCATTTCTCCCTCACAATTGTAACAGTGGCTGAGAAGTTCATATTATTATATTTTTTGGGTCATGACTGCTTTGACAATGCAGCAATTACTACAGCCTATTATAAAAAAATGTTGTTTTCTAACAGACATTTGTCGTTCACAATTGACCAGTGGCTCAAGGGTCATGCTTTGAATTTTTGGGGGCATTTGCTGTGACCATGCGCTTACTACAGGTCCCTATTTCTAAAAATGTTGTTTCTAACAGACAATTTTGTTCTTCACCAATTGTCAAGAGTGGCTTCAAGGGTGATGGTGCTGTCGAGAAAAGGAATAGGTAGGGACACTGTTAATGGACACATCTTGCCAAATGACTTGTTTTGCAAGATCTTTAACATAGCTTATCAAATTCCCCTGTATGAGACCAACCCATTTAAAAGTACAATGAAAAAAGGAGAAACCAAGACATGGTGGGAAGGATTCTCATTCCTTTTTAAAAAATGTGTTTCTAGAATTAAAGTACTAAAAAACTTGCATGTACAAAATAAGCTGTTAAACAAAATTCTCTGAATTGTACAAGGGTGGTAAGGAAAACTTGACCAGAGTAGGTTCATTCAGAGGGACATGGGAGTATGGAGCACGGACAGAGAACAAAGTAACGAGACCATTTCCTCAGCACGTTGATAAATATGAAGAAAAGAATGACATGATAAACGGGCACCTGGGGTGTAACAGGAGCGTTAACCACCGTATTTCAAGTGATGCTCATTGCGTCACACTCATACGCGAAGGGGCAAGCGCTACCCGAGGTATTGGGACAGTGTACAGAGGAAGGCTGGAGTTCTCACACTTCCGCTTCCGCACTCTGCTTCAGCACGTCAGTTTTCGTTGATGCGTCATCAGGTATTTTTAACCTGCGTGTTTGATAATAGATGACGGACGCCAGCCTGGGCTTTCACCGCACCCACTGAAACTCGGCCCTGGGTCATGCTGTGGGCCCAGGACAGTATAGTCAATGTCCAGTTCAACAAAAATGGTGGTTGAAAGACTCCTTTTTCCGGCACTTTTTTAATGTGGGGGTATGCAGGTTTGGGGCTCATGCTGTGGCCAGGACAGGTATAGTCAATGTTCCAGTTCAACTTAAAATTGTTGAAAAGACTCTCTATTCGGCACTTTTTTAAATGTGGGGGTCTTGCAGGGTTTTTGGGGCTCATTGCTGTGGCCCAGGTGACAGGTATAGTCAGATGTCCAGTGAAACTAAAATGGTGGTTGAAAGACTCCTTTTTACGGCACTTTTTAAATGTGGGGTCATGCAGGTTTGGTGCTCATGCTGTGGCAAGGACAGGTATTTGTTCAAATGTTCCAGTTCAACTAAAATGGTGGTTGAAAGACTCCTTTTTCTGGCACTTTTTAAATGTGGGGTCATGCAGGTTGGGGCTCATCGTGTAGGCCCAGGACAGGTATAGTCAATGTACAGTTTCAACTAAAAATGGTGTTGAAAGACTCCTTTTTCCGGCACTTTGTAAAAGTGGGGGTCATTGCAGGTTTGGGGCTCACTGCTGTTGCCCATGACAGGTTTTAAAAATTTTTTTTTTTTTTTAAGGTTTTCCAAAACAAAATGTCCAGTGAAACTAAAATGGTGGTTGAAAGATCCTTTTTCCGGCACTTTTTAAATGTGGGGGTCCCATGCAGTTTGGCGGCTCATGCTGTGGCCCGGACAGGTATAGTCAATGTCCAGTTCAACTAAAATGGTGGTTGAAAGGACTCCTTTTTCCAGGCACTTTTTAACTGTGGGGGTCATGCAGTTTGGGCTCATGCTGTGGCCTAGGGACAGGTTCGTCAATGTCCAGTGAAAACTTAAAAATGGTGGTGAATGACTCTTTTTCCGGCACTTTTTTAATTGGGGGTCAAGCAGGTTTGGGGCTCTCATGCTGTGCAATGACGGGTATAGTCAATGTCCAGTCGAAACTAAAACTGGAGTTGAAAGACTCCTTTTTCCGGCACTTTTTAAACTCTTGGGGGGTCATTCATTGCAGGTTTTGGGGCTCATGCTGTGGCCCAGGAGGCAGGTATAGTCAAAGTCCAGTGAAACTAAAATGGTGGTTTGAAAGACTCCTTTTCGGCACTTTTTAATGTGGGGGTCATGCAGGTTTGGGGCTCATGCTGTGGCCCAGGACAGGTCTGTCAATGTCGTGAACACTTAAATGGTGGTTGAAAGACTCCTTTTTCCGGGCACTTTTTAAATGTGGGGGTCAGCAGGTTTGGGGCTCATGCTGCGTTCCAGGACAGGAATGATAATTCAATGACCAGTTCAAAGTACATGATGGTTTCAAACTCATACTGGCCTTCTGGCACTTTTTTAATTTGTGGGTTGTTATGCAGGTTTAAGGGTCAGGCTGTGGACAAGACAGGATAGTAAATGGTCTGTGATTTTTTTCTGTGATTTTATACCCTAGTGTGTTGCGCTAAGATGTCGCACATATCCATTTGACTGTGTGGATGTAATTTCAGCTTCTCACAGCCTTGTTTGGGTGTAATAATGAAGTGTTGTTGCTCTCCCATAGACTGTAATGGACATCGCGCATTAAATCGATGCTCACTATACGAAAAACCCTTATGATAGCGGCGGACTATCGATATCGATCGATCTCGATAGCCAACGCAAGCGGTCAACATAGTGCTGAGCTCACTCCAACCGATGTTCGCCACTCTTTAGGCAATTTTATGGCCACACAGTTTCCCGGTCTCCAATGGCGTAATTACGTTCTGCCGAGGAGAAGATCTTTGAATAAAAAAACACAAATGTGACGGTCTTGCCTTTTAGGGCCCTTCTGGGTCAGGACAGCCCCGGTCCCACGGAAGCGGCATCACCTCTAGGCTGAAGGGTCTTTCTGGATCAGGCCAGACCAAATAGGTGTAAGGGACTACTGGTTTCAGCCTGGGAATGCTTCTCGCGGCCGACGGGGTCAGCATCTCGGGTTAGCATTCTTCGGAATGAGAGCCACAGATGGGAGCCACCAGCGTAGAGAAGTGGGGAATGAACACTGCATGGGTAGTAGTTGGCGCAATCCCTAGAAAACGTTGAATCTCCCGGAGCCGACAGGTCGTGGCCACTGCTGGATTCGCGGGGGTTTTAAAAGCTGGGTCCATCTGCAGCCCTCAAACGGAAACTACCCCCCCAAAGGGAAAAGGGAAAGGGCTGGCCTGGGGGAACCCGACCCTTCTCCAGCTTGGCATACAGTCGATTCCCCCCAAAGGCGTCGAGACCCTGGCTACTTGTACCCAAAGGGGGTCGGGATGCGGGGGGAAAAAAAATCGGGAGGGGTCGCCCCAAGTTTTAAAATTTACGCGGGGGTACAGCAAGTCCCAAAACCCCTCTTTATAAAACTCCTAAAATTAGGCTGGGGCTTTGGGCATAGCCCAAACCCGGCCCATCATGAAAATACTAAAAATGCCCGTCCCGTGTGTTAAAAGGGTTTTTCCCATCCCCCCCTTGCGTTTTCTGTTTATTTTAAGCCCCCTTGTAGGTCAAAATTTAGTAAAGACCTGGCCCCCAGGGAGGCGATCAAATGCTCAGGACCCGGGGGGTTTTAGGGGAAAGGGGTTTTCTTCCCCCGGGGACCCTTTGTTTCCCTCTGTAGTAAATACACGGGCGAAGAAAAAGGGTCTTTTTTCGGGACAAAAGAAGAAACCGGGTCCCCGGCCCGGGTTTGAAAAACTTGCTTAAAAAACCCCCTTCAAAACAAATTCTCCTGGATATACCCGACATGGCCTGGGTCTCGGGCACAACACGGGGTGGACCCCCCTGGGAGGACGGGTTTCCCGGGAAGGATGTCGATAGGGCAGTTTAGGGGCCCAAAGGGGTTTTGGTTACCTCTCACCCGGTTTCTCCGAAAAACATCCCCCAAAAAACCCCTGGTACTCCCCCCGGCGAACCTTGCAAGACTTGAAAGACGACGGGGGAAAGGACGTGGACACCGGGCGAGGTGCCACCAAAAAAAGAGATCCGGGGCATTTCCGTTCCCCAACGCAGGACTTCACCTGTTTTCCCAAACAATTTCAGGGCGTAAAGGGTTCAGCCAGGGCAGCCCCAACAGGATGGGCCGGGAAAACCCCCCGGGGAGGACAAAAAAAAGGAGATCTTTTTCCGTGGGAGGACCCCTACCGGGGGGGTCACCGACAGGTGGGCAACTGCTGGATCGCGGAAATTTTTAGCGGGGGTTCCATTTTAAAGGACCTCGTGGGGAAACTATGAAACCCAAAGGGGAAAGGGGGAAGGCGGGCCCTGGGGGAACCGACACTTCCCCCAGCTTGGCATACAGTCGATTCCCCCGCCCCCGTCGCAAAAACCTGGCGTACTTGTCCCCAGGGTTTCTGGATGTCGGGGAAAAAAAATCAAAATTTTTGTCCAAGAAAATACAAGGGCCCCGGTGTACAGCATGTCCCAAAAACACTCTTTGACAAAACTCCTGAAATACGGCGGGGGCATTTTTAAAACCCCGCCGGCATCCGAGATACCAAAATGCCCGCCCGGGGGTGGTTAAAGCCGTTTTCACTTTCCCCTTCGCAAATTCTATGAGGTTTAGGTTTTCCTTTGTAGGTTAATTTAGTAAATGACCTTGGCCCCAGGGAAAGGCTTTCAAATAGCTCTGAGTTCAGGGGAAAGGGGGGTAGCGGTTGTTCACCGTGATCTTTTTTAAAAAGCCCTCTGTAGTCAATCCCACGGGCGAGAGAACCGTCTTTTTTCTGGACGAAGAAAAAACCACCCCGGGGGGTGGGGAAGACTTTTTTATAAAACCCCCTTTTACCCAAAATTTTCCCCGGATATAGGCCCACATGGCCTGGGTCTCAGGCACAGACAGAGGGTAGGAAACCCACCCCAAGGAGGATGTTCCGGAAGGAGGGCGATAGGGCCCCGTCATATGGCCGGGTGGGGTGAAAACCTTCACCTTTTGGGGTTTTCCCAGAAGACATCTCCCAAAACCAGGTCCCGGTTACCTCCGCTGGCAACCTTGCAGAGACTTGATAGATGACTGGGGAGGAGCGAAAGGACCCGGGCCCCAGTTTCCAAACCCAAAAAGAGAAATCCTGGGACTCCAGTTCCCCCAAAGCAGGGGCTTCAAACCGTCTTTTTAATCAATTTCAGGGGCCCCTGAGTTGCAGCCCAAAGGGAGCCCCCCAAAAGGATCGCCGAAGACGCCGAGGAGGGGGATGGGAAAAAGATCTTCTCCGTTTGGGGGACCCCTACACGGAGGGGCACCCCGGGCCCGGGGATGAACAGGGAAAGGAGTCCCCGAGAAGCTCCCCACTGCGGATGAGATAACCAAGGGGCCTTTTTCCCGCGGGTTATGGCAAGCGTAGAGTGACACCAGGGGGGCTTTAATAAAGGGTTCCCCCGGGGGAAACCCGGGTCCAGGGGAAAGGGAGAGGCCCGGAACGATAGACCAAATCCGTCGTTATTTTTACCGGAAAAACAACAGTCGTTGGGGAGGAAAATTTAGCCCTAGGGCGGGCCCCCAAAGCCACCAAGGGCGAGCCCTTTTTTTCCCCACCCGCTTTAGGACCGGGGTTCGGCAACCCCCCTACGGGGAAAAGGTCCCACTGGCGCAAATAAAAGACAAAGGGGTTTTCCATCCGGGGCGGGGACCGCTCCCCCACCCCACAGTGGGCCCCTTTTCCACCTGCCCTTTTTTTTCTTTTGTTTGCGAACTGTGTGGGGGGGCCCCGCGGAAAGGGCCTTTGGGGAACCCCGGGGGCCCAAAGGAGGTAACGGCGAGGGTTTTGCCGAGCCACGCTCTTTGGGTAGCTCCTGCTTTCTCCCGTGAACCGCACATCAAGCGGGGTTTGCCCGAAAGGTTAAAATTCGCACAAAAAAAAAAAAGGGAAAAACTCTTGCCACAAGTGCGGGCTTTTATTCGGGTTGACAAACCCCTTTTTAAGTGGCGCAGGGGAGCGGGGTGTTTCCCTGACAGTCGGAGGTAGGGGGCAAAAACTGGGAAACCCCATATTCCCCCAAAAAAAAATTCCCCCCCTTTGGGGTAAAGGGTTCAATTTAGCGGGTGTTCCCCCGTGGAAGATCTCGACAGGCCCCTCAAAAAAAGCGCGGAAAATTTAGAGAGGGAAAACCCGTAGGGCTGCGGGCCCAGGGTCGTTTTCCCGGGCCCCAAAAGGGGGGTCGCCCAGGGCCCGGGCCCTTTTCCCTTTGCAGGTCACCACGAACACCACCTTCGGCCCCTTTTAGTGGGGGAAATGACCGGCCCTCCAGCTCCAAAGTGCCCTGGAGCCCCTGCCTAATAAAGCCTCTGCAGAGCTTCGAGTCCCCATCAAACTTGGAGGGTAGAGGAAGACGAAGCTTCGGCACCCACAGTTTGCCAGCGGGACGGCCGAAGGAGATGGAACCACTGTGAAGAGGCAGGTTGCTGCTGCTGGGCGGCCAGGAATTGCGCATCATGGCGGACAGCTGACCCAATTGCTGTGCCTGTTGTGCGATCTGCTGCGACTGTTATCCGACAATGTTCGTGAGATCTGCTAGACTTGGCAAGGGCACCTTGGCGGGTCCATGGCTGGATCTAACTGTAACGGCTGGGTGGTGGACCCTCTGGACCACCGCAAGCGATGATAGCTAAGCCACGCCAGGGAACGGAATCTAAGTAGCCCCCGGTTTTCACCAGAGCCCGCCGCAAAGCGGGATGGACTTGCTGCGGCGTGAGGCTACCAGTTCGTCCCCCCTGACGTGACTTGCTTGCGATGGCGGCCGAGGTGCAGCGTGGTACAGAGTCGTATGTCCGAGAATCGTAGTCGTAGGGCAGGCAGAAGGTCAGGGCAGGCGGCAATGGTTCGAGGTCGTGGACAGGCAGGAAGGTCAGGGCAGGTGGCAGAGGTTCGGAGTCGAGAAATGTAGCGAGAGGTCTGGTACACGGTAGGGCGAGAATACACTTTAGGAAACGCTTTAGCTAAGGCACGAGGCAACATAGATCCAGCAAGGGGTGATTGTGGGACGGGACCTTAAGTAGGGGAAGCGCCTGGCAATTAGCCAATTATCGGGGCGCTGGCCCTTTAAATCTTCGAGAACGAGCACGCGCGCACCTTAGGACACGCTCGCCTCGGCCGGCAGAGGGCGCGGACAGCACAGGAGCGAGGTCAGGTAAGTCCCCGGCAGGCGCGGACCCCCGGCTCATCCCGCGGCCAGCGGTGGCACCCGACACTGGTGAGCGCCCGGGGGGACGGCCACGGGTGCACCCATGGCCCGCGGGCCGAGGAGCGGAGGGTACCGCGTCACACGTTATCTCTGGTGACCAGAAAAAAAGTTGAAATTAAGTTAATGACAGCACAATTAGAAAATTTGTGAGAAAAATTTGCTTTCATGGAAATGTAGCTAGAAAGAAGCTCATTGTTGCCAAAAAGAATATGACAGCATGAAAAGTTTCTGAACAAGCCACATAAATTTTGGCACAATATCCTCTGGATCAGCGAAACTAAGGTAGAAAAGTCTGTCCTATGATCAGCAGTCAGTTATTTTTCTCTGTTTTATCTGTCTTCCCTTGTGTGCTATGTTTACGGTGGTTGCATGTCAACTGCTCAAATGCTTTGCGAATAACCTGACCATATAGTGCAGTCTTTGCTTATTTAGAAAAGAACTGGCTAATTGCTAGTCTCTTTATAAAGTTCCTGGCTAGGCAGCATGAGAAGGGTTGATAGTGGATGGTCAATTTGATTGATTTGTCTTTGTATTGTGTACAGTCCCCAGTTCTCATATCTCCTGTCTAGTCTGGTACACTACAAGGTCTCCTGTATAGTCCTGCATGTCAAATCATTATTTGATGTGTAGTTCAGTTGTGTCAATTTCTAGTGTACATATCAGTTTGGTGTTTGGTGCGACATGTATGAAACTCGGCACCTCAACACAATTTTTGGTGTCTTTTTCCTGTGTAAAACGCACCTAAATATATGAAAGTGATGAATATGTGCTCATAAATGTCACCTAAGGTTCGAGGCACCTCACATCTGTGTTTGGAGCATTAGTAATGGAACTTTGGTACATTAGTTTACTAATGCGACAACATGTATTTTTGACATACAACCATAGCCAGCACACCACACGTCTTTTTGAGACTTGTAGTGCAACATGCAAGATCACTACCATAGTTTCTATTCACTGACATGCTATTCTAACATTTTTTATTTTATTTCTAGCCTGCTAGGATTTGTTTGTAATCACTGATAATGCTACGCAAACTCTGTTAATACATGATTGAGAATGGGAGTTATGGTAGATGCTGGATTGGTTTAATTCATTTTTATTCTTTAATTTGAAATTAATTTAAAATATATATATCTTAAAAACATTTTAAAGGAGCTGATTTAAATTTTTTGGGAACTTATATAAATTTATATTATATAATTTATTATGAGATGTATATAATTTTATTTTATATAGTTTGATAATTGTCATAAATTACTTTTTATTATTTTACTGGTATAAGTTGAGAAATAAGGGACATTTTTTGCTCTAATGGCAAATCTAGTTCTATTATGACAACTCAGGCTCAATCACACCACATTGAAATAGGTCTGCCAAATAGATCTGCCTGTTCAAGTAGTAATGTGCCTAGTTTTGCCGAGCCACATGCATAAATGTGTGTAATCCTCTGAATGTGGTGTGATGCCCCAGAACACCCACACATCTTTGGCGAATTACAAAGTGTTGGGACTGGAGCACAATGCAGCAAACATGTTCATTCAACATGCCATACATTGGGAAATTAGGCAGAATAATCACTTTTGCCGCATTTAGGGCCACATGTATGAAAACTGTTTAAGTCTAAAATTCACTTTTTTGCCCATAGATGACTGTGGCCAAAAAAGTGAGTTTTAGACCTAAACAGTTTTCATACATGTGGCCCTTAATGCCAGAACATTAAAATTGACCCCTTCATACATGTCGCCCTTGGTGTTTAGATCCTGCTTTGTTCTACCCAGGGAGTTCCTTTGTATTAGAGTTCTCTGTTGTATTTTTTTGTTGGGTCAGTTGTAGCCTAGAGATATTTTGTAGAGCTAGCTTTGGAGATAGATATTTCAATGGTAGGGACAACTATAGAGCCAAGTTTAGGAGAAGATTTAGGGAAGGTTCTGGTCAGTTATCTCTATAACTGTATTATTCTGGAGTGAACACACCTGTGGAATCTCTATCAACAGTGCACCTGTCATCATCCACCCACTGTCTGTTTGCTGAATTATCTAGCGATCATTATTACTTTTGTTAGATACATGATAGTTATTTGTTGTTACTGTTAGCCCACTTACCTGATTGGCTTGTTTGATTGTTGGGGTCCACCAGTGTTGTTAAGGTTTCGTCATCATGTGTGATGAAAATAAATTCTATTTAAATTATTTGGGAAAGTTTTACAGCCACAGAACTCGGGAAACGATGAAATGTGTGTCCAGCAATGGAAGCTGGGTCAAATTTGGGTCATGTATAAGGAACATGCTCCCACATCTGAATGACTAAAGAGGTAAGAAATGTTGAAATTCAAAGTCTAGACCTTAACCACATTAAGACAGCTTTGCGACATCTAAGGAGAGCTGTTTTTTAATAAGCGCCCTCAGATACCCCCCAAAAAAAACAAAGCAATGTTGTAAAGGCCTACTTCTCTCCAAAACAACATGAAAGACTAATGAACTCCCACAAGCTCACTCCAAGTTATTGTTGCTGAAGGTGGTTTTGTATGTTAATTAATTATAGGGAATATTTAGATTGAATCTTCTGGTTTCTAAATGTTGGTTAACTTTTCAGGAAAGAAAAGACTACATGTTAAAATCTATTTTTTTGTTTTGTTACCAGAGGTTATTTGATTATAGCAGTTGGAAAGGACCCTACAATTGTTATTTTTAGCCTTGATAAAAAAATAGAACTGAAGGAGTTGGTACTTTTTATTTCCCATGACTTTGTTTGTATCAATATACTGTACTTGTACACACATGTGCCTTTAAATGCCATGAAAAGAAAAATCTGAGAAATTCCATGATAGAATCTGCTTATATCCAACACAAAGAAATTAGCTTTACAAAAATGTGAAATGTGGTTAATTGATGTTGTTGAATGCATTTATATTCATTCAAAAGACTTACTTTTGAATAATAAATATTTGCACATGCCTTGTTTTACTCCTATAAAACAAAAATTTTAAACTGAATTAATGTGGATAAATTTATGTCAAACAAAATTATAATGACTAAAAGCATAAAAATGCATTTTTAAGAGTTGTATAATATGCACATAACTCTGTTCTCCATAGCAGTAATTGCAAGAAGCCAAATTTATTTTTGGACATATTAAACGAAAAGGACAGTCACACACTCAATTATTAGTCATTAATTTCCCTTGATCATTTTTTTTAAGTTCTAAAGGAAATATAAGCTAAATGTTTGACTGTGCTAAAATTAAACTATGCAAAAGAAGAGCATCTGCTCATTTACAGATCACAACAGTCATTTTGGACTGTTGTGATATGTTATGTGACAATTGCCACCTTACTTCCTTTTCACGTTTGTTGGTTTAGATCATTACCCTGCTAATGAACCTAATAAAGACAGCGAATACCAACAATCTCAGATTTAATAAACAGATTAGTGTGTTTTCTATGTGCCGTTTTTCTATCTGTGACATAGGCAGAATTTACTGCATTATTATGTAAATAATCAGTCATTAGTGTTACACCCAAATTATGCAATTTATTTATTTGTCCATGTCAGTAGAAAAAAAACAATAAGTGCTAAAAACAAAACGAAAAAAATTTATACTTTATTCCCCACTGCACATGGACCATATCATGAAAGGAAAAATAATTATTATTCTGAGGGTAAAGGACATCCAAAATTACAATAATTATTTATTATATTTTTATTTTGACTATTATAGAAAAGTCTTTTTGTCTATCAGAATTCCGAGTGTTGTTATTCTTTGCAAGGTTCTAAATCAAGCAAAACAGCAAATTAGCACCACAGTCTATATGTACAGGGTGGGCTATTTATATGGATACACCTAAATAAAATGGGAATGGTTGTTGATATCAACTTCCTGTTTGTGGCACATTAGTATAGGGGGGGGGGGGGAGACTGTCAGGGCTGGGCGGCGCTCTGCTTGCAGGGAGCAATGTTCTGCAGCAGTATGGGTATCAGCGACCCCACCCTGATACACATTCTGCTGGCAGCTCTGTGAGTGACAGAGGACCAGCCACTCCGGAGAGGGGGCATGTCGCACCAGCCAATGGGAGAACCCTGAGGCCGCTCCAATCAGCTACAGGGGGGGTATCTGGGAATCACATTTAAACTCCCTGCAAGCTGAGTGCTGCGCCTGAGAAATTCTCCTGGCTGCCTGGTTACTTGTTCTGTATATTGTATTTGCTTCTCTGTGTACCTGACCTCAGCTTGTTCTCCTGACCCCGGCTTGTCTTCTGATTTTGTACCTTGCTCCCGTTCATGTTTGATCTCGGCTAGTTTACGTTTATTCCTCTGGTTCTGATTTGTGGCTTGGCATTCCTGATTTGATATTGACCCGGACTGTCTGACTATTCTTCCTCCTGACGGCCCCAGCACTCTAGCGGGCACGGGGACTGTCACCCAGTTGACATCTGCCGCCTAGGGCAGCACGTCAAGGAGCCAGGGACAGTGGGCTGGGTTCCAGTCAGGGCTCACTGCACCTCCCTTCACGTGACATTATCGCAGGCCGAAACCGTTACTGCTCTACCCTCACTATGAACCCCATGACAGCTCTGGAGAGCAGAATGCAGGGCAACCCAGCTAGTCCAGGATCTGGCACTGAGGGTAGGACAGCAGGAGTCTACCCCAAGTCAGAGTGTTCCTGCACTACCTTCTACTCCTGTGGAGCCCTCTATCCAGTTGCCTGACAGGTTCTCAGGCAACAGGAAGGCCTTTTTGGGATTTAGAGAGGGATGTTGCCTGTCTTTTAGGCTCCACCCACATACCTCGGGGTGGAGTGGGTCTTGGTCTGTCCCTAGTTCAGGGTGCCCCCCAGGAGTGGGCATTCTCATTACTGCCTGATTCACCAGAACTGTCTTCTGTGGAAAGGTTCTTTGCCGCCTTAGGGGTACTTTTTGATGACCCGGATAGGGAAGCTGTGGCCGAGGCTCAGCTGACCACCTTGAGGCAGGGTAAAAAGACGGCGGAGGAGTATTGCTCCGAATTTCGTTGCTGTGTGTTCCGTCTGGGTGGAACGATCCAGCTCTTAGATGTCAATTTAGATTAGGGTTAGCTGACCATGTGAAGGATTTATTGGTGGCTGACCCTACCCCTGGTACTATAGATGAGGCTATGGCATTAGCCATTTGTCTGGACAGACGTTTTAGGGAGAGACGTCGAGAAAAGGCTACCACCCCGGTGGTTCATTCCATAATCACCTCTATGCCCACGGTTCCCGATATAAACCCAGAGGAGCCAATGCAAGTGGGGGCTTCTTCTGCTACTGCTTCTAGGGACCGTAGGACTTCTTGTGGTGAAGATGGACACGGCATCAGGGAGTGGCTCCAAGAGGACGACCAGGTCGGAAAAACCCAGAAACCTAGGTGACTGGCAGGAAGATCACCTAGGCGAACAGGTATTTCCTAAAAAAGTTTCTGCTACCAGTTAAGATTTCATACTTGTCGCTGTCTGGTTCTGGGAGTGCGTTTGTGGATTATGGGTCAGCTTCTAATTTGTAGGATACACCTTCGCCAAACGTCTAGGCCTACCTTTGAGACCTCTATCTGATTCTCTGTGGGTTGTGGCTATCGACTCCACTCCACTAACTAGGGGCACAATCCAACATTGTACTCCTGAGCTGGAAATGGTGGTAGGATCTATACATACTGAAAAGTGTATTCTATTTATAATGGAGGGGCTGCCCCCGGATGTGGTTTTGGGGCTGCCCTGGCTTCAGAATCATAACCCAGTGTTTGACAGGAATTCAGGAGAATTAATTAAGTGGGGACAACAGTGTGTTGACAGATGTCTCCCTATTATACTTGGGAATACTGAGGTGGAGCAGATTCCTGTTTTCATTCGTGACTTTGCTGCAGTATTTTCTCAGAAACAGTCGGAGATACTACCCCCTCATAGATCTTATGACTGTGCCATTGACCTTTTGCCTGGAGTGAGGTTTCCCAAGGGGAGGATATATAATCTGTATGGTCCAGAGATACAAGCAATGAAACAATATATTGCACAAAGCTTACAGAAGGGGCATATCCGACCTTCGGTGTCTCCCATGGGTGCAGAGTTTTTCTTTGTAGGAAAAAAAGGATGGAGGCCTCTGTCCATGCATAGATTACCGTGAACTGAATAAAATAACGGTAAAAAAACAATATCCGTTACCCTTGATCCCTGATCTGTTCAATCAAATCTAGGGAGAACAGTGGTTTTCCAAGTTAGACCTTAGAGGGGCCTATAACCTCATCCATATTGGAGAAGGGGATGAGTGGAAAACCGCGTTTAACACACCTGAAGGTCATTTTGAGTATCTGGTTATGCCGTTCGGGTTGTGTAATGCTTCCGCGGTCTTCCAGAACTTGGTTAATGATGTTTTCCACAAACTCATTGGTCGTTGTATGTTCGTTTACCTGGATGACATTTTAATGTATTCGAAAGATTGGTCGTCACACGTTAAACACGTACGACAGGTATTGCAATTCCTGAAGGAAAATAGTTTGTTTGTCAAGCTTGAAAAATGTGTTTTTGGGGTGCAGGAGGTACCTTTTCTTGGGTACATCCTGACTCCTAACTCATTTCGTATGGACCCCGGTAAAAATTCAGGCCATTTTCGATTGGGTCCGCCCTTCTTCTCTGAAGGCCCTGCAGCGGTTCCTAGGGTTTGCTAATTATTATCGTAAATTTATTCGTAATTTTTCTGTCTTAGTTCGGCCTTTGACTGACATGACTAAGAAGGGGGTGAAGTTCAGTAATTGGCAACCTGAGGACATAGAGGCATTTGAGAAGCTTAAGCAGTGTTTTGTATCAGCTCCTGTGGTGATTCAAGCAGATCATAGCAAACCCTTTGTCGTTGAGATTAATGCTTCTGAGTATGGCGCAGGGACGGTGGGACGGTCTTGTCTCAGGGGTCCGCTACAATGACTAACCTTCGCCCTTGTGACTTCTTTTCACGTAAATTTTCCTCAGCTGAAAGGAATTATGGTGTTGGGAACCGGGAGTTGTTGGCTATTAAGTGGGCCTTCGAGGAGTGGCGCCACTTCCTCGGGGTGCCCAGCATAAGGTCATGTTCCTTACTGATCATAAGAATCTTACCTTTTTAAAGAGTGCTAAAAGTTTAAATCCATGTCAGGCGCGTTGGGCATTATTTTTTACGCGCTTCAATTTTGTTGTTACAGACCAGGTTCAAAAAATGTGAAGGCTGATGCTGTATCTAGAAGCTTCTGTGCCAGCCACAGTTGCCATCCCAGGAGGATCCGGCACCTATATTGCCCAAGGAGACTGTTGTCTCAGCTATTTCCCCTGATTTAGCCACTGAGGTTAAGTCCTACCAGGATATGAGACCTCCTAATTGTCCTATTTCGAAGGTCTTTGTCCCCACTCAGTTCTGGCTACGAGTTTTAAAATAATTTCATGATTCCGTGTTATCTGGGCATCCTGGAGTGTCTGGCACAAAAAAGCTTATTTCTCGTAATAACTGGTGGCCGTCATTGCCTCGTGATGTTGAGGCCTATGTGGCATCTTGTGAAGTCTGCACTCGGACTAAGGTTCCCAGAACTCGTCCTCCTGGTGAACTTTAACCTCTACCTATACCTGAACATCCATAGACTCATATCTCCATGGATTTTATGACGGACCTTCCTCCTTTGGAGGGCAAAACAGTTATTTGGGTGGTAGTGGATCGTTTCAGCAAAATGTGCCATCTTGATCCTTTAAGGGGGTTACCGTCGTCCAAAAAACTTGCTGAACTCTTTGTCAAACACATTGTCAAGCTTCATGGTTTACCAGAGAATATCGTTTCGGACAGAGGGGTTCTGTTCGTTTCTCGATTTTGGAGAGCCCTTTGCAAGGCTCTGGGTATCACCCTGTCCTTCTCCTCTGCCTTCCACCCAGAGTCTAATGGGCAGACAGAGAGGGTAAATCAAATGGTAACACAAAAACTCCGTTGTTATGAATCGGATCAGCAGGTAGACTGGGTAAAATACTTACCGTTGGTTGAATTTGCCGTTAACATTCAGGATAATAGCTCGTCTGGGACCTCACCATTTTACTGTAATTATGATTTTCACCCAAGGCATGCGTCATTTTCCAGTGCTAAATCTGATCAAAGCGGGGGGGATGGTTATCATTAAGATCTGTGCACGTCTGGGCCCCAAGTTCAGAAGAACTTGGTTCATACCCAGAACATCCAGAAGAAAAATTCTGATAGACGGCGTCTGTGTTCTAGAAAGGGGTTTGCGGTTGGGGATAAATTATGGTATCCACACCGAAATCTGTGATTGGAAGTTCCCTCTGGTAAACTTGTGCCGCGATTGTAGGTCAATATGTGGGGTTTAGGAGGTGGTTAAAACCCCGGGGGCATATCGGCTGAAATTACCTTTGGGCTCTCCGTATACATAACGTATTCCATCGTGCACTTTTAAGAGTATATTCAGCCTGTCCACTGCCCTCTAGACCTCCTCCTCCAGTTTGCATAGAGGGGAGTTAGAATATGAAGTCTCCCGTATTTTTGGATTCTCGTAAGGTCCAAAGGTCTCTACAGTCCTGGTCTATTGGAAGGGGTATGGTCCTGAGGAGAATCATGGTTCTGGCGAAAATCCATCCATGCTGATAACCTGTGAGGGGAAATTTCCAAAGATTCTCACCTGGACAAACCCAGACCAGGGCTGGGCGGGGCGCTCGGCTTGCAGGGAGCAAAGTTTTGCAAAAAGATGACAGCGACCCCACCCTGATACACATTCTGCTGGCAGCTCTGTGAGTGACAGAGGCACAGCCATTCCGGACAGGGGGCGTGTCGCACCAGCCAATGGGAGGACCCTGGGGCCGTCCAATCAGCTACAGGGGCGGTATCCGGAAAACACATTTAAACTCCCTGCAAGCTGAGTGCTGCGCCTGCGATATTTCCCTGGCTGCCTGGTTACTTGTTCTGTATATTGTATTTGCTTCTCTGTGTACCTGACCTCGGCTTGTTCTCCTGACACCGGCTTTTCTTCTGATTTTGTACCTTGCTCCCATTCGTGTTTGACCTTGGCTAGTTTAAGTTTATTCCTCTGGTTCTAATTTGTGGCTTGGCGTTAATGATTTGATATTGACCTGGACTGTCTGACTATTCTTCCTCCTGACGGTCCCAGCACTCTAGCAGCGCAGGGACTGTCACCCAGTTGACATCTGCTGCCTAGGGCAGCATGTCAAGTAGGCAGGGACAGTGGGCTGGGTTCCAGTCAGGGCTCACTGTACCTCCCTAGACGTGACAGAAACTTTTCAAGATGGGTGTTGAGCATGGCACCCATTTTGAAGTCGGCCATTTTGGATACAACTTTATTTTTTACATTGGGAAGAGGGTCATATAACACAGAATTTCACAAGAAAAACAATGGTGTGCTTGGTTTTAACGTAACTTTATTCCTTCATGAGTTATTTACAAGTTTTTCTTTGTTTACAGCCATTGACATGTTGCAGAGGTTAACACGTGTTGATGCCTGGTAAACGCAGTACCCGGGTCATTCCAGCACAGTCGAATTCAAGACATCCTACGGGGGGGTCAGCCTAGGAAATACAGCGGTGCAGAAGGTGATGACATTGCCTCGTGCACCTCTTAAAGATGCGGTGGGTCTGGTGGCCTCCTGCAGACCGACGCGCTGCCCGGACCCGCTGCAGGGGCTGTCTCTCCACTGGGCAGGGTAGACGGCTACCCGGGAGGGCACCCTGAGCTCGTGGGGCCCCCGGACAACCGCCTACCCTTTCCAATGGAAGAGACGGCCCTGCTCCTCTGCGTACAACCCTCAAACCAACGGACAAGTAGAAAGGGTGAATCAAGTTCTCGGAAATTATCTATGGTATTTTGTTTTATCTCATCAAGATAATTGGTCTGAATTTTACTTTCTTCGGCTGAATTTTCTTATAATCATCTGAATTCCGATTTGGTAGGAACTTACTCTTTCTTCATTGTTTACCGACAACATCCTCTCCCCCATTTCACCAGCTAAATATGTCTGTATCAAGAGTCCCAGTCTCAAGCTGGGACAATGTATTCTGGGAAAATTCAAAGCTCAAAAGCACCAATCCTGTTTCCTACAAACTCAGTATTCCTCCATCTATGCGGATCCCAAATTCCTTTCTCATCTTCCTCCTAAAGCCTCTGGTCCTCATTCACTTCTCGCAAAAGTCAGTGAGTTCTCCTACAAAAGTGGATGCTGGAGACATCTACGAGGTCCAGGAAATTCTGGCAGAAAAAATTATTTGGGGAAAGCAGTCCTTTCACATCGACTGGAAGGGATTCAGGCCTAAAGAACAACCCTAGGAACCAGAAAAGAATCTTAATGCTCCTGATCTTGTCTGGAAATTTCAGCAATGCGCTCTGTGGTCCCCACTCTTTACTACGGACATCCTCATGTATACGATCCACAGGGCCACTGGCACTAATCTCTCCTAGCTCCTGCTCCGCTTCTCTCTTCAGTTTCTGACCGGCGCACGCCACTGCACTGCACACTGGTAATCACTGGCCGCTTACTCTTTATTACCTCACTTCCCCCTGAACATCTTGTCAGTTACTGGTGTGCTTTAGCAAGAGTTGTTTGTGCTTGTTATGTTCTTTTGTTATTGACCTGTGCCTGGACTTTGACTGTGTTTGCCCACCACCTGCCCTGACCTTATTTCCTGGGTTTTGACTACTTTTGCCTACCACCTGCCCTGTCCTTATCACCTGGCCTCTGACCATGCCTCAGCCTATTCCTTTGGTACCATGCTGCACCCCAACTGTCGCCACGAGCACCCAAGCTGGGAATAACGACCTGGGAGTCTCCAGCTGCAAAGCTCAACCTGCCTTGTTGTGGGCACTGGTGAAGAACTGGGGCACTCATTAGACTCCCTGTCTAATGGTCCCGTGTCATCTCTTGTTGCGACCCAGAGGATCCACTACGCTACATGTTACAATATTTAAATCACCAAATGAATAAGAAGAGAAGCCAAAGTCCAATATTTTAAATTGGGTTGAACAGTACAATAAATTTGTATACAAAACATTCTCTTAATATATCATCGTAGGCCAAGGTACCATGAAACATTGGAAACTTTAACTCCTTAAGAACCTTAGATATACAACAGGTGGCTAGGTGGCATGTGGTACCCACACCTATCTTGAGAATGGGCCCCAGAACCTTTTCATTTTGAACAAAGAGGTGGCTAGGTTCTGAGTACAGCTATGTTTGTGGTGTCTGCCTCATTGTGTATATATAGCATGGGTTTAAGCCAGCTTAAGTTATTGAGCAATGTGTATGTTGAATGGAACAATAATGCCTCTGTTGGTAAAAGTTGTCACATGACTTGTCATGTGATCATGGAATACCAGTAGTAGTAGTAGGCTGTTGCTGGTCTAACTAGACTCAACCCAGCCCTAACAATAAGGTATTCACTGTAGCATGTCTGATTTTCTCTGAAAGTGTGGATACACAGCAAATATAAAGTAATGAAGTCTCCACTACCATAAAATAAAAATATAAAAATGAATAAAATAAACATTCACATACAATGCCTCTAACACACAACACACACACACACACACACACACACACACACACACACAGTAAATGTCATAAGAGGTGTTACACTTCAGATGTGGAAAGGGCTGGTTCAGCCTGACCCACATTTTTTTGGGCAATCACAGGAAAAATGTACAAGCAAACACCAAACAGGGAGAACAAAGTTTACCCAATAATAATAAACTAATACACTACATTTTTACTGTTCGCAAAAAGACTGGTGATTGGTTGTCCAAATCCAGTCATAACCCCATAGGGTTGGTTCAGTAAATTAAAAATAGATATTCTATGTCAAATTTATAGATGGACAATGATGAACACAGAAATCAATTTTAGAGTGACACTATGATTTCCAGAAAAATGTTCGTCAAAAAAAAGGCCTGATAATAAAAAAAATGCTGTAATTGATATAGAAAAATCTATATAAAAAACTGCTTTGGTCATGAAAAATAGCCTCACTAATCATATTAGCCCAACAAAAAAAGTTTTAGCCATAAAAAATAAATACTACAATAGCTCACCTTTGGTCCTAAAGGTTTAAAGTACTTCTGACATAAATTGATTAATCATAGTTCCCACTTCTTGGCTCTTAACTTCTGTAACATTACTTTTTGAAATTGCTGAAAAGCAAACCTGATTCAGTTGGATTATTAGTATGCATTGTGTGTTCACTCACAGGCAATAATACAGTGGGAATTCAGCTATCTTGAGCATAGGCTGATGTGAAGCATATGATATTACTTATGTAGGCATGAAAGCAATCTGCTTTAATATCAGACACTTTACTGAAAGAATGTCAGGGTTACCAGAGGTTAGACAGGCCACTGTAGAAAAAAGAAAGAAAAAAATTGTGCTTTAAATTCAAAGTTTCTAGTCCTTGTCCATTTTTAAGAAAAGAGGAATAACTCTTTCGGTGGGGATGTATAAACTGTATACTATAGTTCTTATTGTGCACACAAACGATTGCTGGTGACAAATGAATCTTGTGAAAGGAAGACAGATGGCTCAGTTATTTATGTATATTATGACCCACCTGCTAGTCATTTACTCAAGGGAATAGTATATTAGAAAGAAAAACATAAATCTGACTTTTGATGGAATAAATGCTAAAGTATTTAAATTTGAATAGTTCAATAGACATCTTTTTGAAAACATATAAATCAAAATTCGTAACACAATTATCTAAGGAGAAAAGTATATATAGCACACTATTCAGAGTGGTCACAGTTCAGAACATGGGTTATTGCAAAGCAATAATGCAATAAAAATGCATGATATGTACACATTAATCACACTACCACCAGCCTCATGCATTAAGTTAGATTGGTAAAAAAAAACAAAAAACCTAAATATTACCTTTTTATATATTATGCTCAGATTTTTTTCCTGTCTAACATTTGTAGGACAAGAGTATTTTGTCTCTCTTTTAACCATCAGTCTTTACTGAGATCTCTTCCTTTATCTTATAATGAGTTCATTGACACTATCCTAATATTTTGCAGTGTCTGTTTACAAGCATACAGTATTTATCACCTAAAATACATAATAATTACTTTGGAGATTTGCTGGCAAATGCCTCAGGGACTTGCCCAGTCAAGATTTTTCATTTCCATTTTCTAAATACTCATCAAGGTCAATCATGTGTAAAGACAGAATATTTTATTTTAATTCCTTCACCTTGAACATAAATAGCTGGATACTGCAGAGTGCATGTTCTGCAGAGGTGGCTAGATCATCAGCTCTTTTGGGAATGGACCAGCTTGGAGTGTACATTTCTAAATTCTGTCTCTCATTCACAAACAGGCACACTAATGAAGCACGCATTCCCTTTTCCCCCTTAGAAATGTCTTCCATTTATAGACGTGGTCACCAGAGATATGCAAAATTACTCTAATTGAGAACCACTTTGATGTATCAAGATATAGCAGTTAGATAATTAAAGAGTCTGACCAAGGTCTGTCTTAGCTTAATACTGTTCTAAAAATGAATGGCTGCTAGTATCTTGTATACAACAGGGTGTCGGTTTTCCCCCAATAGTATTCAGGGGCCAGGCAACCAATACCCCCTGAGAGCTACAACAAAAGCTTCTCACCAAGTAAGTACACTGGTCTGTGCTAATGAAGGGGAAGGATCTAAAAACAGCTCTTTACACACCTTCTATTAAATAAGATTCTGATGTAGCTAGAGCCCCTAGTTATATTTTAAGGCTACTTAAATAACTTCTCACAAACTAAAAAAATAAATTCTCACATGAGTCTCTATTCACCTCCATTTTAATTTTTTCATGCAAATTTCTGTTTTTTCTGTCCTGTATATACCCTTTCTTATCTGCAGCAGCATTTTCTTTTTGAAAGCTGTTTCCCTGTATCATTTGCTTTGCTTTGCTTAGCTTTAGCTTTGTTTAGCTTCTTCCATGCAATAAGCCCCAGTCTTGTGCATGTTCCCTGTATCCTATTTCATTTTGTAACTCTTGAAAGGATGAAAGAGGTGAAGCTTCAAAGGCTGCTCTGAAAAAAAGCCAGGTTTCATTTGTCAACTGAACTCCTGGGCTAGACACCGAGTTGTTCCCAGTGTGTCGAGACAAACCAAACTACTGAACTTATTGTCATCAGTCTGGTAAAGTAGAACTTCAGGAATCCCACATAACAGTTGACAGAAGTAAATGATAAAAATCCCTAACTTTGGGAGAGCTATTAGTTTGGAAACATGTTAATTCCAGTGCACAACCCATTTAAAGAATCAGAAATTGATCATAGGTACGCTATATTAGGTAGCTCACCTTCCTTACCTTTTCTCTTGGCTTAATATATCAAGATGTGTAGCATTACATTACCAGAATTAAAGAATATGATAAGGTTATGCTACATGTGTGGCTATTTAATGGCTTGTATGTGAAGTTTAGTCAGTAGAGAACATGCTAGCATGTCACCATATTGTATTGAATTTGTATTATAATTGGAGTCTTTAACTAAATTTGTTTAATGGTAAGGATAAACACATCTGTACCTCCAATAGGTGGCACTAGAAATATTTTTTTATCTTTTGGAAACAAGCTGATTTGCTTGTATCGGTCTTTCCACAATACTCCCTGAAAGAAGAAAATGTATCAAAGTGCTCATGACCAGCACAAAAACTTCAAAAGAAATGGCTGAGTATTTTGCCATAGCCACAGATTGCCTGTAATTTTTTTAAAGTAGTGAACCACTGAAATCGTAGTGTCGTAGGAATAGCATTATTTTAAGTTGACTTGTGTTAATACCATGGCACCTAAGCCTAAAAGACTCAATATTTTGGACACAGAACATAAGCTACTGTAAACTACTGCATAACATAGCCAATAGCCGCTGCCATGATCAGATTGCTCTTTAACATTTCATGCTGCTAGTGCTCTAAGACTCCTGGTGGTGGTAGTGGTCTCAACATCTCCAACTTTGTCCTCTTGTCCCATATTAGGGTATGCTGGCTGCTGTAAAGTTAAAGAACCATTGAGTGACACTGTTTAGCTTTCCCCCAATGCCTTTATAGCATTGGATATCCTTCTATTGCTTGAGTGTTATGTGAATGGGAAAGGTTTATTAAGATTGTGTTTAAAAGGTTCTGACCCAGTTTGTATTCTAAACATTAAATTAATCTGCTGATTGCTCTCAATTTTTTGCTTGTTACTCATGACAACCATACTCTGCTTGTACTGACCTACTGTCTGTTATTTTTGAATACTGAATTTTGCCTATCCTGATCTTGTGTCTATAACACCATGTTTTCTGTTTGTCCCTATTGTACCATATCTGATTATGTCAGCAGTAGATACCAGAACTACGCTGAATGAGTGACTTACAGGTTCCTTGTAGCAGTCACTGAGAAGGCTTTATGCCAGTTTACTCAGGATGTGAAATCCTCTAATGTGCCATTGACTAAACCTATAATTTAAACCTTTTTACTCAGCAGGATCATCTCTTTAAGATGTTGCATAGTTTCCTCCCAGATACCTGCTTCATTTTCTTCACCTACTATTGTTACTAGTAACTTGCCTACTGCTAATCCCAGCAGCTCCAACCTACATCTCCCAATGCCACTTTATTATGAAAGAGATCCTAAGACTTGCTAAGACTTCTTTCACTAGTGCACAATCCGTTTCAAGGTACCAGCATATTAAACTTCTTGAAAGAAAGTAAATACAGCCTTTTGTTGTCTCTCTGTGGTTGAGTAAGACCCAGGGCTGTACAACTCCTTTATTGGAGTAAGTAAACCTTGTGATTTCCAATCTATAGATTTTTCTCACTTCTTTTCATAGTCCTTAAGCAGCATGGCCATCACTCCTCTACTGTCTCCTCAATTCTCCATCTCAATTCAATTTCATACTCTCCTGAAATAATGAGGGTGTGGTTACCACTTTCTGAAAGAGACTTGCTGGTTGTATCATGATTGAACTGATAGATGTTATCTCAATATATCTTTGGATAAACTCATTAGGCAGCACAGGTTCAAGGTCGAGGGACGGAGGCAAAAGGTACGGTACGCAGAATACACAAAAAGACACAATAGGAATGCTTCCTCTCAAGGCACAGGGCACTATCGATTCGGCAGGGGTTTTAGAAAAGGGCAGGGCTTAAATAGAGTCACCGGAGCTCTGTCTCTTTAAATTTAGCTGCAGTGCCGGCACGAAACAGGAGCGCGGTGAAGTGAGTAGGAGACAGAGCTGTGAGTGCACCCGCGGCCCAAGGACCGGGTCGCGGAGCCGATCACAGCAGGGGATGCAGCGGAGGTGCAGGTGCGCCTGCCACCCGACATGTAGAAACCTGATTAAAAGATCCCGGTCCAGGATGTTATCCTCCAGCTCCCAGGGTCAACCTTCTGGCCCAAACCCCATTTAGTCGACCAAGAAAAATCGTCTCCCCCTAACCGTCTTCATGGCCAAGATCTCCTTAACCGTAAACACATTGGTGGAATCAGCTACAGGAGATGGAGGAACCACCTTTCGTGAGAACTGGTTGATGATGACCAGTTTCAGCAGGGAGACGTGGAAGGAGTTTGGGATGCGCATAGTAGAAAGGAGCCAGAGTTTGTAGTCCACAGGGTTGATGTGTCTCAGAACTTCAAAAGGGCCCAGAAACCGGGGACCAAGTGTCACGTCAAGGGAGGTGCAGTGAGCCCTGACTGGAACCCAGCCCACTGTTCCTACCTGCTTGACATGCTACCCTAGGCGGCAGACGGCAACTGGGTGACAGTCCCTGCGCTGCTAAAGTGCTGGGGCCATCAGATGGAAGAATAGTCAGACAGTCCGGGTCAATACCAAAATCAGGAACGCCAAGCCACAAATCAAACCCAAAGGGGTAAACGAAACAAGCCGAGGTCAAACACGAACGGGAGCGAGGTACAAAAACAGAAGACAAGCCGGGGTCAGGAGGACAAGCCAAGGTCAGGTACACAGGTAAGCAAACAACAAGCAATAGCACAGGTAGCAAGGCAGGCAGGAAAATATCGCAGGTGCAGCACTCAGCTACAGGAGTTTTTAAAAGTGATCCCCAGATACCGCCCCTGTAGCTGATTGAGCGGCCTCCGGGTCCTCCCATTGGGTGGTGCACTTGCCTCGTGTCAGGAGTGGCTGGGCGTCTGTCACTCACACAGCTCCCAGCAGACTGTCTATCAGGGTGGGGTTGCTGATCAGCTGCTGCAGACTCTTCCTCCCTGCAAGCCGAGCGCTGCTCAGCCCTGACACCAAGCTTGTAACCTGGAATTTTCAGGCAGACATACCTGGCAGACAGCCATACCCTGTCTCCCGGAACAAAGGATTGAGGGGGGGTCTTCTCTTTTTGTCTGATTGAACCTTCATATGGGCTGAGGCCTGAAGCAGAGATTGGCGTGTCTTCTTCCATATGGAGGATAGACCACAGACCAGATTGTCTACTGCAGGAACACCTGAGGAGGTAAAGGGCAGCAGAAGGTGTGGACGGGGGGGCTGACCGAAGACGATGAAGAAAGGGGATGCCCCAGCAGAATCTGACTCCAGAGAATTATACGAAAATTCTGCCCATGGCAACAGACTGGACCACTCTTCATGTCAGGCAGATACAAAGTGGCGGAGATAGTTACCCAAGAACTGATTCACTCTTTCCACTAAGCCATTGGACTGCGGATGGTAAGTGGAAAAAAAGTCCAGTTCGACTTGTAGTTGCGAGCAGAGGCCCCAACAAAATCTTGAGACAAACTGAACTCCCCGGTCTGAAAAAATATATTGGGGAAGTCCATGCTGCCGTAAGATATGTTGGAAGAAGAGATTGGTGAGACATGGAGCGGAAGGTAGACCAGGCAGCGGAACGAATTGCACCATTTTAGAAAATCGGTCAGTGACCACCCTGATGACAGTATTACCGGCAGAGGGAAGTAGGTCAGTGATGAAATCCATAGCAATGTTGTTCCATGGACTGTTAGGAACAGGCAGAGGTTGAAGCAGACCCACAGGTCTGAGGCAAGGTGATGGGCACAAGTGGTACAGACTTTCACATATTCTTTTACATCTTTAGCAAGATCAGGCCACTAGTAGAAATGGGAAATCAGAGAACAAGACATTCGTATCCCGGGGAGTCCAGCTATTCGAGAGCACTGACCCCACTTCAGAACACTTAACCAGAGTGCAGGGCGCACATATGTCTTACCCGGGGGTGCACATTGGAGGTTTATGGGAGCTCCGGATATCAGACATTCTGGGGGTAAAATGTGCCGAAGGGTGGCTTCTTCTCCAATAACGTCTGAAGCACGAGAAAGGGCATCAGCCTTGATGATCTTTTCTGCTGGTCGGAAGTGAATAACAAAATTGGAGTGGGAGAGGAACAGAGACCACTCGGCTTGATGTGTATTTAGACGTTGCGCTGTTTGAAGATAGAGAAGATTCTTGTGATCAGTCAAGATATTTACAGGATGCAGAGTACCCTCCAGGAGGTGGCACCATTCCTCCAAAGCAAGCTTGATGGCCAGCAGCTCTGATCCCCAATGGTGCAGTTGCTTTCAGTAAGCGAAAATGTTTTAGAAAAGAAACTGCAGGTTCGGGTCTTGCCCTTGGGACCCATTTAAGTGAGGAATGCCCCAGGCCCCACGGAAGAGGCGTTGACGTCAAAGAAGAAGGGGCTCTCAGGATCAGGCCGGGACAAAACAGGTGCAAAGGCGAAGGCTGATTTTAACTTTGAGAAGGCCTCTCCGGAGACTGGTGGCTATAGTTTTGGGTTGCCATGCATCAGGGGCGTAACTAGAGAAGCCAGTGCCCCAAAGCAAACTTTTGGATGGGGCCCCCTACCCCCCTCCCTTCGCCCGCCTCCCTGACCACGACCATGTACCAGGACACGTTGTTAGGTAATGTAGATAATACAAGGGGCAAATACCTCACCATACTTCTCACTATCATACTGCTACCAAACAAATCCACTATACCAAAACCTATTTTAACAAATTAACCCTACTACATAGGGACTTGATTATCCCTTTCCAGCACATGACCAAAAAATTTACCACCACATTTGACTGAATAATAACCCTACACTATTACTGTTTCAGTACACAAATACCAATAGTACCGCCATAAAGTGCCCTTTTTTTTATAGTGTAATATACTAGTGTACCCCCAGGCTCTGCGACGTAAAATAACCACCATACATGACCATATAGTGGTAGACACCAGTGTACACAGGCTCTGCAGACTGTATATTACCTCCATACAGTCACCATATACTGGTAGGTACCAGTGTACACAGGCTCTGTAGACATATAAGTGATTACAGTGTAGTTACATTTTTGTACTCACAGGTGACTTTCCTGACGATCGTTGATTTTCCCCCTTTGTTCTGCACCGGTCCATTCCGCCATCATGACATCTCCCGACCACTTGTCCCTGGAGATTTAGACAAAAAATATCTTAGAATCCTGACTTTTCCAGCACCTGCCCCCTGGCTATATGGGATCCATTTAGTCAGGCAGTGTTTAGGTAGCATAGGGAGCCATACAGGTGAGGGGGGTTTTAGTTGGGCTATAGGGGCCATATAGGTAGGGTTTAGGTAGCTAAAGGGGCCCCATATAAGTGACAGCAGGCTTCGGGGGTATATAGGTAGGCAAGTTTTAAGGGGCTATAGGGGCTATATAGCAGACAGGCTCACGGTAGCTATAGGGCTATTCAGGAAGGCACCCTTTTAAAGGGGGCTATCTAGACAGGCTGGGGGGCTATCTAGGCAGGGGTGGGGGGGCTTCTAGGCAAGCTGAGGGGTCTAAAGGAAAGCTGGGGGTCTAAAGGCAAGCTGGGGTCTAAAGGCAGGCTTAGGGGGTACACAGGCAGGCTTATGGGGGTATACAGGCGGGCTTGGGGGGGTATACAAGCAGGCTTGGGGGTATACAGGCAGCTTAGGGGGTATACAGACAGCTTAGGGGGTAAACAGCGGGTTTTAAAAGGGGTATACAGGCAGGCTTAAGGGTGTATGGGCAGGCTTAGGGTATAAAGGCAGGCTTAGGGTATAAAAAGGCAGGCTTGGGGGTGTTTAGGGAGGCTTAGGTGGTGTATAGGCAGGCTAGGGGGTGTATAGGCAGGCTAGGGGGTGTATACCGGCTTAGGGGGTATAGGCAGGCTAGGGGGCTGTATGCAGCAGGGGGCTTTATAGGCAGGCTAGGGGGTTTATAGGTAGGCTTAGGGGGTGTATAGGCATGTTTAAAGGGGTGTATAGGAGGCTAGGGGGGGGTAATGGGCAGCTTAGGGTTTATAGGCAGACTAGGGGGTGTATAGGTAGGCTTAGGGGTGTATAGGCAGGCTAGAGGGTGTATAGGCAGGCTTAGGGGGTGTATAGGCAGCTTAGGGTTATACGGGAGCTTAGGGGGTGTATAGGGAGGCTTAGGGGGTGTATACGGCAGGTTAAGGGGGTGTATAGGCAGGCTTAGGGGGTGTATAGGCAGGCTTAGGGGGTGTATAGGCGGCTAGGGGGTGTATAGGAAGGCTAGGGGGTGTATAGGAAGGTCTAGGGGCAGGTAAAAATAATAAATAGTTTTACTCACCTCATACCAACGCTCCCCCGATGCGCCCCCCTCACTCCGGTCTGCTACTTTCCCTGCAGCCTCTGTTCTCAGCGCGGGCGGCGCGGTGATGTGACATCACCCCGCGTGCCCACGTGATCACAGAGCGCCGGCAGGGGAAGTAGCAGAGCGCATCATCGCTTCGCTCTGCTACCTCCCTGTAGCGCTGCCTCTGAACGGGCGTTCAGAGGCAGCATGCGCCGGGCCCCGCAGCTCCCCGCCTGCCGCAGTGAACTGTTAAGTTCACTGCCGGCGGGCACAGTAGCAGCTGCCCCGGGGCGCGGGTCCCCCTGAGTGCACGGGCCCCGGAGCAACTGCTACGTTTGCTACCCCGGTAGTTACGCCCCTGCCATGCATCCTGGTAAGGGCCGCAATCGGTGCCACCAACGTCAAGAAATGTGGGATGAACTGCCTGTAATAGTTGGCGAACCCCAAGAAATGTTGTATGGCCCGGAGACCAACGGGTCGTGGCCACTGCAGCACAGCAAACAGTTTTGTGAGGTCCATCTGCAGACCCTTGTCTGAAATAATGTACCCGAGAAATGGCAGGCTGGTCTGGTGGAAGAGGCACTTCTCCAGTTTGGCACAGAGATGATTATTACTCAGACATCTCAGAACCTGGCACACATGTGACTGGTAGGACTCCAGATCGGGTGAAAAAAACAGAATGTCATCCAGATAGATATACAAGGTGGGGCGTTGCACAGGCCGAAGGGTATCACCAGATACTTGAAGTGCTCATCCTGAGTGTTGAAGGCCGTCTTCCACTCGTCACCCTCTCGGATCTGAATGAGATTATAGGCTCCCTGCAAATCTAACTTGGAAAAAATTCTGGCTCCCCGGAACGCCAAGAGTTCGTAAATATGGTAATGGTAACGTTTTAATGGGATTTTGTTGAGTCCCGGTAAAAGAACCAAGGCTGCGTGACCCGTCCCTTTTCTCCACAAAGAAGAAACCCCCCGCTGGGATTAGATTTGCCCAAAGAAGCCCTTCAGAAAATTTTTGAACGTAGGCCAACATAGCCTAAGCTCGGGCTAGAGTTAGATCTACCCACGGGGACTGCCCGGGCAGTAAGCCATATTCAATCAAAAGATGATGAGGAGAAGAGTTTCGCTTTCTTCTCAAGATATCATCCCCGAAATCCATAAACTGGCCAGCAGACCGTAAAAAGGTTTGGAAATCTGTGGAGGGGGTGGTCGCATCCGGGGGGGTCCATTCAAGCTTCTCTCACCCCCAACCAAAATTGCTCTGACACCCCCACAAACCCAGAATAAAAAGGGGTTAAAAAGCTAAATTTAAAACACCTCTCAAAACCCCTGGGTGCCCCTGAAGGGCTTAGGGCCCAAGGGAGGGGGTTGGGGCCCCGATTGCCGTTTTTGGGCCATCGGGGCCCCCGTTCGAAAAGTCCGAAAGTCGGCGCTTTGGAAAGGTTTTTCTTTTTACGTGGGGAATTTTTCCCAGTTTTGCGGAAAGGGACCATTGTCTTGGGAAGCCAAAAAAACCTTTCAATTATTTTACACCCAAACAAGTGGAAAAGGGCTAAATTAACCTCCCACCACCCCCAAATGGATAAGGCTCCCTCTTAAAGGGAAAATTTTTTGGTTAAAAGGTAAAACGGGGAAAAAAAGGGGTCCCCGGAATTTTTTTGGGTCGGGTAAAATAAAGGCCGGGGACCCTTTCCTCTTCCCCCCAAAAAAAAGGGCGGGAGGGTTAGTTTTGGGGAAAACCTTCAGTTTTCTTGAACTTGGGGACTTTGAAAAAGTCCCGGGAAGGGAGTGAGCCCCAAAACCCGGGGGACCCCCCAAACATTTTTAAAAAAGTGAGGAAAAAATTTTGGGTTTCTTTCAAAAAAAAACATTTTGGTTTCCACGGAAACTAATTTGGAAAATACCTTTTGGGGGACTCCCCATCGGGCCCCAAAAAAAGGGGGCTTTTGCCCCAAACCAAATTAAAATTGTGGCCGGAAAAGATCCCAAACCCCTTTTGGGGGAAAAAACGGAAAATTACAAATAAGGGGGGTTTTAAAGAAGGCGACCCCAAAAACTCCTTTTAAAACCCCCAAATTTAACCCCAAAGTTGCGAAAAGGGGGGTTTTCCACCACCAATTTATTATCCCTGGGACTTTACAAAAAACCTGGTTCCTGTGGGAAAGCAGGCCCCAAAACCAAAGGGGTTTTTTCCCCCCCCAAAAATAGTTTTGGAGAAAATTCCCGTTCCCCCCTCTATGGGGGGTTTTTTCCAAAATTCGAAAGCAAAATTGCGGTTTCCGGTTTCGATAAGGTTTTTCGTTTTTGGGTGGGCTTGGGATTAGCGGGGGCCCTGCCATTTGCAGGGCCCTTTTTAAAGGCCAAATTTTCAGAATTAACCCATAAAAACAAGGGGAAAAAGGGGAAGTTTAACCCCCAAAAACCCCCCTAAGGGTTTCCCCCGTCTTTTTGGGAAAAACCTTATTTAATAAAAGTCCAGAAATAATTAAAAAACGGACCCTTTACTGAATCCCTTTTTTGGTAAACCCTTTCCTTAAACCCCAAAATGCTCACCCAAAAAATTTTAAAATAAAAGTGGAAAAGGAATTTCGCCGGAAAAAGGGTTATAAAATTTTGATACCAAAAATTTAAAACTTGAAAATGAGAAATTGGGACATCCCTGGCCCCTTGGAAATCCGCTCATAGGGCCCAAAAACCTGCCAAAACCCACCACCCTTTAAAAAGGGGCCCCAAAAAGGGGAGCTTTGAAACCATTTTGGGGTTTTTCCCAATGGACTTTGGGGGCTTTACTGCCCTGGGCCCACGGGAATGAGCCCCAAAACCTTGAGGGGACCCCCCCCATTTAAAAAAAAGGCCGGAAAAGAGCTTTAAACCACCCAAAAATTTGTTTCATTTTGGAAAATCCTTATTAAAAACACGGCCCGGGGCCCACCTGCGGGCCGAAGCCCCAAACCCATGCATAACCTAAATTTTAAAAAGGGGCCCAAAAAGGGAGTTTTTAAACCTATTTTATTTAACGGGAAAATTTGGGAATTATCCCTGTCCGGGGCCCCGGGCATGACCCCCAAAAACCTGCATGCCCCCCACTTTTAAAAAGTCCCGGGAAAAAGGAGTCTTTAAAACCACCATTTTGTTTAATGGACTTGACTATCCCCTTTTTTTTGGGCCACAGAAATGAGCCCCAAAAACCTGCATGACCCCCACTTTTAAAAAAGTCCCAAAAAAAAGGGTCTTTAAACCCCCTTTTTAGTTTCACGGGACATTTACTATACCTTTTCCGGGGGCCCACAGCATGACCCCAAACCTTTGCATGACCCCCAACATTTAAAAGTGCCGGAAAAAGGAGTCTTTTCAACCACCTTTTTTAGTTTCACTGGACATTAAAATTTTTTTTACCGTCCTGGGCCACGGGCTTTGACCCCAAAATGAAAGCCCCCCCACTTTAAAAAGTTGGGGGGAAAAAGGGGAGTTTTTCAACCCCAAATTTTAAATTTGAAGGACTTTGGGATTTTAACCTGTCCTGGGCCAAAGTTTTGCCCCCCAAACCCTGCATGACCCCCAATTTAAAAGTGAAAAAAAAAAAGGGAGTCTTTCAACCCCCTTTTTATTTTAAGGGACATTGACTATCCCCCTGCCCTTTGGGCCACGCAGGGCCCCCAAACCCTGCAGGCCCCCCACTTTTAAAAAAGTGCCCCGGGGAAAAAAGGGAGTTTTTCAACCCCCCCATTTTAGTTTCACTGGACATTGACTATACCCCTGTTTCGGGCCCCCAGCATGACCCCCAAACCTGCATGCCCCCCAAAAAAAAAGGGTCCCGGAAAAAAAGGAGTCTTTCCCAACCACCTTTTTAATTTTCCCAGGGGGACATTGACTATACCGGTCCGGGGGCCCACGGGCAGGCCCCAAACCTGCATGACCCCCCTTTTAAAAAAGTCCCGGAAAAGGGGTCTTTCAACCCCCATTTTTTTTTTATGGACATTGGACTTTTCCCTTTGTCCTGGGCCACAGAATGAGCCCCAAACCTGCATGACCCCCCTTTTAAAAAAGTCCCCGGAAAAAGGGGGGTCTTTCAACCCCCATTTTATTTTAACGGGACATTGACTAAAAATTTTGGGGCCCAAAGGGCCATGAGCCCAAAAACCTGAATGCCCCCCAATTTAAAAAAGGGGGGGGAAAAAAAAGGAGTTTTCAAACCACCTTTTTGGGGTTAAAATGGACTTTGACTATACCTGCCCTGGGCCAAAAGCATGACCCAGGGCCGGGAATTTTTACGGGGGGGGTTGCGGTGAAAGGGCCCAGGCTGGCGTCCGTCATTTTTAAAAACACGCGGGTTTAAAAATGCCCTGATGACGCCCAGCAACAAAAACTGTCGTGCTGAAGCAGAGTGGGAAGCGGAAGTGTGAGAACCCCACCCTTTCCCTTGTTCACGGGTCAATACCTGGGGAAGCGCTTGCCCCTCCGTTTGAGTGTGGACCAATTGAGCTTCATTGGAAATACTGGTGGTTAACGCTCCTGTTAAAACCCCAGGTCCCCCTTTTTGGCATTCTTTTTCTCTTTTTTAATCAACGTGCTGGGGAAAGGGTTTCTCTGTACTTTGTTCCCCTGCCCGGGGCCTCCATATCATTTTCCTCGGGAATAACCAACACCCCTTTGTGGGGTTATTTTTTTCCTGTACCTCCCTTTTTACAATTCAGGGGAAATTTTTTTTAAACAGCAAATTTTGTACATGCAAGTTTTTTTTAGTATTTAATTCTAGAAAACACATTTTTAAAATAGGAAGGAACCCCCCTTTTTTTTTTTTTTTTTTTTTTAAAAAAATTTTTTTTTTTTGGGGGAAAAAAAAAGGCCCAAAAAATTTTTTTTTTTTTTCCTTTTTTTTTTCCCCCCCCTTTCCCCCCAAATTTAAAAAAGGGGAAAAAAAAAAAAAAGGAAAATTTAAAAAATTTTTTAAAAAAAAACCCAAAAAAAAAAAAACCCCTTTTGGGCAATTTTGGGGAAAAACAAAATTTTTTTAAAAAAATTTTTTTTTTTTTTTAAAAATTTTTTTTTTTCCAAAACCAAAAAAAATTTTTAAAAAATTTTTTAAAATTTAAAAATTTGGGGGGAAAAAAGGAAAACCCCTTTCCCCGGGGTTTTTTTCCCCTTTTAAAAAAAAAAAAATTTAAATTTAAAAAAAATTTTAAAAAAGGGAAAAACCCTTTTGGGGCCCAAAAAAATTTTTTTTTTTTTGGCCCCCCCAAAAAAAAAAATTTAAAAAAAATTTTAAAAATTTGGGGGGAAAAAAAATTTTAAACCCCCGGGCCAAAATTTTTTTTTCCCCCCCAAAAAAACCCCCCAAAAAAAAAAATTTAAAAAAAAAATTAAAAAAAGGGGAAAGGGGGAAAAAATTTTTTTTAAAACCCCCAAAAAAAAAAAATTTTTAAAAAAAAATTTAAAAAAAAAAAAAAAAAATTTTTGGGGGAAAAAAAAGGAATTAATTTTTTCCCAAAAAGGGGGGGGGTTTTTTTTTCCCCCAAAAAACCCAAAAAAAAATTCAAAAAAAAAAAAAGGTTTTTTTTTTTCCCCCTTGGGGGGAAAAAAAAAAAAAAAAAAAAAAAAATTCCCCGGGGGGGTTTTTTTTAAAAAAAAAAAAAAAAAAAAATGGGGGAAAAGGGGGGGAAAAGGGGGGGAAATATCCGGGTTTTTTTGGGGAAAAAAAAGGGGGGGGGGTTTTTTTTTCCCCCCCCTTTTTTTTCCCCTTTCCCCCCCCCGGGCCCCAAAACCCCGGGTTGGGGGGAAAATTTTTTTAAAAATTGGGGGCCGGTCTTCCCCGGAAAAAAGGGGGTTTTAATTTAAAAAGGTTTTTGGGGGGGGGGAAAAAAAATTTTTTTTTTTTTCCGGGTTTTGGGGGGGGGGTTTTTTTTTTTTTTAAAAAAAAAGGGTTTTGGGGGGAAAAAAATTCCCACCCTTTTTGGGGGGGCCGTTTTTTCCCCCCCCTTTGGGGCCCTTTTCCTTTTTTTCCCCTTTTGGGGGGCCAAAGGGCCCCAAAAATTTTTTTTAAAAAACCCCCCTTTTTTTTGGAATTTTCCCCCCCCTTTTTTTTTGGGGGGGGGGGGGGCCTTTTTTTTCCCCCGGGGGGGGGGAAAATCCCCTTTTTGGGGCCCCCCCAATTTTTTGGGGGGGGGACCAAAAAATTTGGAAAATTGGGCCTTGGGTTTTTGGGGGGGGGGCCGGGAAAAAAAACCCCTTTTTCCCCCCCTTTTTTTTGGGGGGCCCCCCCCACCCGGGGGGGTTTTTTTTTTTTTTCCCCCCACCCTTTGCTGCCCGGGCCCCCCCCCCCGTTTCCCCCCTTTTTTTTTTTTTCCCAAAACCCCCAAAAACCCCCCCCTTTTTTTTAAAACTTTTAAAAACCCCCCCTCCTTGGGGGGTTTTTTTAAAATGGGGGTTTTTTTGGGGGGGGGGAAAGGGGGGGGGTTTGGGGGGTTTTTTTCCCCTTTTTGGGGGAAATTTTTTTGGGGGGGGAAAAAAAATTTTTCCCCCCCCAAAGGGGGGGGGGTTGGGCCTTTTAAAAAAATTTTTGGGGTTTTTTTTCCCCCCCCCCCCAACCCCCCGGAAATTTTTCCCCCAAATTTTAAAATTTTTAACCCCAAACAACCAAATTTTTAAAAATTTTTTTTTAACCAAACTTTTTTTCCGGGGAAGGGGTTTTTCCCCCCCCCAAAAAACGGGGCCCGGGGGGGCCCCCCCCCCTTTTTTTTTCCCCCCAAACCCCTTTTTTTTTAAAGGGAAAAAAAAAGGGGGGGAAAAAAACCCCCCCCACCTCTTGGGGCCAAAGGGCCACCGGGCCAAAACCAAATTTTAAAACCCGGCCCGGGTTTTTCCGGGCCCGGGGGCCCCCGGCCCGGGCCTTTTGGGGGGGGGAAAAAAATTTTCCCCCTTGGGCCCCCGGGGGGGGGGGGGGAAACCCCGGGCCTTTTTCCCTTTTAAAACCCGGGGGCCGGGGAAAAAGGGAAAAAACCCCCAATTTTGGGGAAAAATTTTTTTAAAAAAAAAAAGGGGGGGGGGTTTTTTTTTCCCGGGGAAAAAAGGTTTTCCCCCCAAAAAAAAGGCCTTTTTTAAAAAAACCCCCCCCAAAGGGGGCCCCCTTAAAAAATGGCCCCCTCGGGGGGGAAAAAAAATTTGGGGTTTTTTTTTTAAAAGGGGGGCCCCCCCCCCAAAAAAAAAAATTTTTTTTTGGGGTTTTTTGGGGGGAAAAAAAATTTTTTTAAAAAAAAAAAAAAAGGGGGCCTTTTCCCCCCTTTTTTTAAAAGGGGGGGTTTTTTTAAAAACGGTTTTCTGGTTAACCCGGGGGGGGGGGGGCCCCCGGGTTTTCTCGGGGGTTGGGAGGAAAAAGGGGGGGCGGGGGGGAAATTTTTTTGGGGGGGTTGGGGGGCCCTTTGGGGGCCCGGGGGGGCCCCCCCCAAAAAAAACCCAAAGGGGGGGTTTTTTGGGGGGGGAACCCAAAATTTTTCCCCGGGGGGGGGGGGGAAAATAACAAACGGGGGCAAAAAAGGGGGGGGGGAAAAAAGGGGGGGAATTTTTTTGGGAAAACCCCCAAAAAAAAAGGGGGGGTTTTTTCCCCGGGGGGATTTTAAAAAAAGCCAATTTGGGGTTTTTTTTTTTCCCGGGGGTTTCCCCCCCCCTTAAATTTTCCCTCCCAAAAAAGGGGGAAATTTTTTGGGGAAAAGGTTTCCCCCAAAAGGGGGTCAAAAAGGGGGGGGGGGGGGCCCCCCTTAAAAAGGTCCGGGAAAAAAAAACCCCAAAAATTTTGGGGGGGGGTTTTTTTTTTTTTCTTCCCCCCCCCCGGGGGGGGAAAATTTTTTTTTTTAAAAAAAATTTTTTTTTTTTGTTTTTAAAACCCCCCAAAAACCCTTTTTTTAAAGGGGCCAAAATTTTTTCCCCCCCCTTTGGGTTCCCCGGGGGGTTTTTTTTTTTTCAGGCAAAAATTTTAAAAAAATTTTGGGGGAAAAGGGGGGCCTTTGGGGGAAAAATTTTCTTTTTTTTTCCCCCCCCTTTTTTTTTGACCCCCCCTTGGGGGCCCCTTGGGGGGCCCCCCGGGGGGGAAAAAAAACCCCCCCAAAAGGGAAAAACCCCCCCCCCCAAAAAAGGTTTCCCCCCTTTGTTTTAACCCGGGTTTTCCCCCCCCAAAAAAAAAAAAAAAAAAAAAAGGGGGTTTTTTAAAAAAAGGGAAAAAAATTTTTTTTCCCCTTTTTTTAAAAAAAAAAAAAATTTTAAAAACCCCTTTTTTCAAAAACCCCCAAAAACCCCAAAAAAAAAAAAAAATTTTTTTTTTTTTAAAATTTTTTGGGAAAAAACCCCCCTTTTTTTTAAAAATTTTTGTTTTTGGTTTTTTCCCGGGGGGATTGCCCCCCCAAAAAAAAAAAAAGGGTTTTTTGGTTAAAAACGGGGGGAAAAACCCCAAATTTAAATTTTTTTAAAAAAGGGTTTGGGGTGGGTTTTTTAAAAAATTCCCAAAAACCCCCCAAAATTTTAAAAAAAAAATTTTTTTTACCCCAAACCCCCCCTTTAAAAAAATTTTTTTTTTTAAAAAAAAGGGGGGCCCCCCCCCGGGGGCCCAAAATTTTAAAAAAAACCCCTTTTTTTTAAAAAAAATTTGTTTTTAAAATTTTTCCCCTTTTTGTTTTTTGGGGGTTTTAAAATTTTTTTTGGTTTTTAAAAAAAAAAAATTAAAAAAATTTTTTTTTTTTCATAAAAATTTTTTTCCAAAAACCTTTTTTTTAAAAAATTTTTTTTTTTTCCCGGGGCCCAATTTTAAAAAAATTTTTAAAAACCCGGGGGGGGTTTTGGGGAAAAAAATTTTTTTCCCCGGGGGGGGGGAAAAAAAATTTTTTTCCTTTTTTTTAAAACCCAGGTTTTTAAAAAAATTTTTTTTTAAAGGGGCCCAAAAAAAAAAGGGGGGCCCAGGTTTTTAAAAAAAAAATTTTTTTTTTGTTTTTTTTTTTTTAATTTTTGGGGTTTTAAATTTTTTTGGGGGGGGGTTTTTGTTTTTGGGGGGTTTTCTTTTTTTAAAAAAAAAAGGGGGGAAAACCCCATTTTTTTCCCCTTTTTTAAAGGGAATTTTAAAAAATTTTTTTTTCCCCAAATTTTTTTTTTGGGGGGGTTTTTTTTTTTGGGGGTAAAAGGGGTTTTTTATTTGGGGGGAAAAAAAGGGAAATTTTGGGTTTTTTTTAAAAATTTTGGGTTTTAAAAAATTAAAACCTTTGGCCGGCCCTTCCCTTTTTTTTCCAAAAAATTTTAAAAAACCCCCCCCCCCTTTCCCCCCCCCCCCCCCCCAAAATTTTTTTTTTTTTTTAAACCCGGGGTTTTTTTTTCCCCCCTTCGCCCCCAAAAAATTTTTTTTTAATTTTTGGGTTTTTTTTCCAAAAATTTTTAAAAAAAAAAAAAATTTTTTTTTAAAAAAACCCCCAAAAAAAAACCCCGTTTTAAAAATTTTTTTTTTTTTTTAAAAAAAATTTTTTTTCCCTTTTTTTTGGGGGGGGAAAAAAAAATTTTTTCCCCTTTTTTTAAAAATTTTTTTTGGGGGGCCCCCCAAAATTTTTAAAACCTTTGGAAAAAAAAATTTTTTTTTGGTGGCCGGTTTAAAAAATTTTTTTTTAAAAATTTTGGGGGGGAAAAATTTTTTGGGAAAATTTTTTTTCCAATTTTTTTAATTTTTTTTTTTTTATAAAAAAACCTTCCCCTTTTTTTTTTGAATTAAAAAATTTTTTTTCTTTTTTTCCCCCCAAAAAAAAAAGGGGGGGTTGGGGGGCCCCCCGGGGGTTTTTTTTTTTGGGGGGGGGGGGGGGATTTTAAAGGGGAAAAATTTTTTCCGGGGGTTTGAAATTTTTTGGGGGGGGTTTTTTCCCAAAAATTTTTGGGGAACACCCCAAAAAAAAATTTTTTTAAAAAAAAAAGGGGGGGAAAAAAAGGGGGCCCAAAATTTTTCTTGGCCCCCGGGGGGGGAAAAAAAAAAAGTTTAAAATTGGGGTTTCCCGGGCCCCCCCAAAAGGGGGGGCTTTTTTTGGGGGGGGTTTTTTTATGGGTTTTTGCTTTTAAAAAGGGGTTAAAAAGGGTTTTTGGGTTTTGGGGAAAACGGGGGCCCAAAAAATTTTTTTTTTTTTTGGGTTTGGGGGGGGGGTTATTTGGGGGAAAAAAACCCCCCGGGGGGGGAAAAAACCGGGTTTTTTTTTTTTTTAAAGGCAAAAACGCGGTCCTATCCCTGTGAACCTGAGAGACACTGAGGTCTGAAACAGGAAACGCTGTTCTATGTAAAACGAGGTCATGTGATTTTTCCAGCCAATCGCAACCATACACATCCCAGTCATGACGTCGCACACACATCTCACCCTGCTCTATTCTGTAATCTCATTTGCTGGCCGCAAAAATTACAGGAAGCGCCGAAAAAGGCGCGATCTTAATAGATGATGCACAGATTTTAACCTTAATTATCGCATGATCTGGAAATTTCGATCACCATTAAAACCTTGCCGATTTCAACTTTGTCAATAAAAATCGCTCAACACTAGTCCCCATCAAATTTCAACTCCATGGACAATCAGAGCTTGGGGCCAGCGGACATCCCCGGGGCAGCTTCCACGGAAGGGGAGCACCGGAAGCCGCCTGCTGCTGCTGAGTGGTGAGGAGCTGCTGCATCATCGCAGTTAGCTGGCTAAGCTGCTGCGCCTGTTGCGTGATTTGCTTCAATTGCTGGGCCACAATGGTGGTGAGGTCAGAGACACTCGGCAGAGGCACCTTGGCGGGATACATGGCTGAATCAAACTGTAACGGTGGGCCTACCAAACGACAGACCAGAGATGTGGATCCTCTGGACCACCACAAGCGGTGGTATAAGCCACGCCAGAAAGCAGAATCTAAGTAAGTCCGGTATTCACCAGAGCCCGCCTCAAAGCGGGATGAACTTGCTGTGCCAGAACACTGCCAGGTCACTACTCCTGATGTGACTTGCTTGCGGTGGCAGCCAAGGTGTGGTACATAATTGTGAAATATTGTTAATAGTCGGGGACAGGCAAGAAGGTCAGGACAGGCAGCAAAGGTTCGTGTTCAAGGGACAGAGGCAAAAGGAACGGTACACAGAATATGCAAAAGAAACAATATAAAAGCTTCCTTTCAAGGCACAGGCACCATCGATTCGGCAGGGATTTTAGGAAAGGTCAGGGCTTAAATAGAGTCAGCGCCCAGTGTAAGCAAATCACCGGCGCGCCGTCTCTTTAAATTTAGCTGCAGTGCCGCGCGCACACCCTAAGGGGCGAGCGCGTGCCCAGCAAGCAACAGGAGCTAGTTTTAGGTGAGGAGGAGATGGAGCTGTGAGTGCTCCCGTTGCCTGAGAACCGGGTCGCAGGGACACCCGTTACAATTCTCACCAGACATACTTACATATGTTTCACTGAGAGACATGTAAGTCATAAACTACCCAATGGACACACCCTCCGGCCACCCACCTCGTAAAAATCACCTATGACAACCAAATTAGATAAACCCATCTAAGTAAAGAGACTAAAATTTATTTATTTATTTTCAAAGAGTATAAATGCAATAACAATTTGTCATTGTTGTGGAGCAAAAACTCATTTCTATAAGATAGTCCTATGAAGCTGGAAAACTTCAGTGCCTGGGGTTGGTTAGAGAGGTTTCCCTAAGCATAACCTATTCTTCTCATAATATAAATTTCTTGCCATCCTTGCTTTATCTCTATCTCTTTTGGTGCAAACATTTGTTGATACTGTTTCTGATGGTAAATGTATCCTTTTTTTTTCTTTCTAGTGATTTTGCATCAACTTCCAGAAGAGGAGAAGGTTCACAACATGATGGACTGCTTGGAACACCTGTCCAAGTTTTTACCTGATTCCATCCAGTTGTGAACCTTTTTCTCTTCTGAGCTCTTGGTATTTTCTGAACATCACTCTGACTTTGCAGAAGATTTCAGCAAAAAACAAAAACAAGCCTTGCCACAGTACAGGATATATGGATTGTTCAATAAATTTGTTGTCTGGGACTACTCTTCCTCAGGGTAAAGTATACCCCGTAACTGATCATGAGACTAAAGGAATGTCCTCCTATATCAAAGAAAGAAAATCTAGACAGGGGTTTTATCCACAAGTTTGCTTCTTTTGCTGTAGCAGGATTATTTTTTTCATGAATCCTTATGTCATTGCATCAATTAAAGAGGGGCTGAGTAAAATTACCATCAAGTATAAATATTGGCTCCTTTTAATTACTAAATTATTTGACAGAATACATGTAGCCAAGGTCCTTTCCAAGCTGGATCCATAGGGGAACTACAAATTAAGACAAACCAGGAGAGGAGAAAACATACTACTCCTGCACAATTCCGCAGCAAATTAATGTCGCCACCAGGAGAAAAAATATGCTGTATTCCAGCAAAACGCATCACTGTGCCATCATTATTATGAACCGTACTTACTTACCCATACTTATGTTATCCCCCAAGGTAACCATAAATGTGGCACTTTATTTAAAAATACTGTATATGGATAATAATCGCACTCTTAAAATGGGCAATATAGAATATATGGTAGATTAGTTTACAATTAGAGATGGGCGAATTGATTCTAACGAAGTGGAATTCGTTTAGAATTTAGGAAAACTTCGGTTCTGAACGAAGTCGAACTGTGGGGTACTTCGGGTGAACGAAGTGGGCTTTTCATTGATAAAATGGCTGCGAGCACATGGCGATACATGGGGCAAAGAACTCTGGGAGGAAGAAGGGCTTTAGCCTGCATGACTTTATGCAGAGATGAACCCAAAATCAGGGGAACCGGCGGGATTCTGTGACGTCCCCGGGCACTATATAAGTCCGGACGCGACGCTGGGAGCTCACACTCCCTCTCACTGTACTGATCAGGGAAGGGGCTGTTTGCGGCTGATAGCTTTACTCAAGAATGATTTTTTTTACAGCGATTTTTGTGGGGGGGTCTCAGCTTGTCTCAGAGACTGCTTTCTCTTAAAAGTTCTATTTCTGATTTTTTTGGGTATTGGATCTGAAATCCCGTGTGCGTCCACTGCAGTTTCTATACATTTAAATCCTATCTGCTCACAGCACATTGAATATCCAAGGGGGATTTAAGCCAGTTCCTGTTGTATTCATTTAAAGAAACAGCGTTTTTACAATACAAATACCACTTCATTTTTGGCTGCTCAATTCTTTGGCGCAAATTACATCCAGGGGTTAATTAAGCGTTGTTTTTCAGCTGTGGTGACTCCAAAAAATGGTTTTTTTCACCGCCAAAATATATACATTTTTCCTGTAGCCTAATTCACAAGCAAAGGTTAATTACAATTTTATCTCTTGTTGTGTAGCGTAAAAAACACGGCATTGTAACACGCTACAAAGCTAGAAGTTTGTGGTGGCTCAATTCTTTGGCGCAATTTACATCCAAGGGTTAATTAAGCGTTGTTTTTCAGCTGTGGTGACTCCAAGAAACCGTCTTTTTCACCGCCAAAATATATACATTTTTCATGTAGCCTAATTCACAAGCAAAGGTTAATTACAATTTTATCTCTTGTTGTAGCTAAAAAACACGGCATTGTAACAGCTACAAAAGCTAGTAGTTTGTGGTGGCTCAATTTTTGGCGCAATTTACATCCAAGGGTTAATTAAGGGTTTTTTTCAGTTGGGACTCAGAGAAACTTTTTTTTTCACCGCCAAAAAAATTTTTTGTAGCCTAATTTAAACCAAAGGTTAATTAACCTTTTTCTTAGTAAAAACACAGGATTTTAAACGGCACAACTAGTAATTTTTTGGCTCATTTTTGGGCGCAATTTAATCCAAGGGTTACCCCCGTTTTTCTGGGTTCATTTAGTAAAAATTTTTTTTCCCCCTT
>JAODAL010018348.1:0-75031 GCA_025379985.1 Phyllomedusa bahiana
CTTTCCCCCTTCCCTGTTTTTCTTTACTTTATAGGAAAGTTCCAACCAAAATCCATGTTTTTGTTTCAGGGTTATTTCTATTGAAATGTAATTGTTCAATCCAAACAGATGAAATAGATGTCTTAGCAGTTCTTTCCCTTTACAACCAAACAATACTTCCCCTCTTCTTCAGGAGTATAGTATTACATTTTCTTCCCCAAGTAGTCACAATAGTGACCCCAGTTTCATAAGTTGTTTCAGCAGTGACCACCTCCTCTTCCCCAGTAGTCACAGCAGTACCTTATCAAGTGATCACAGCAAGGTCTTGCCCACTATCCTTCAGTAGTCACAGCAGAACCTCTACTATTCCCCAGTAGTCACATCAGTACCAGTCTTCTTAAAACCTTCAGTTCATCCTCCATACAATAGGTGGCATCAGAGCCAAGGCAGAAGAGTAAAGTGTGTAAGGAGCTCAAGGGAGAGGAAACAACACTTCAGTAGTGAGTGGAGGCAGATAAGGAAGCTGAAGAGCTCAAATCAGAAGTACTCAAAGAGGAACAACCTTGAGAATAGGTAAACCCAGGAAAAACATAGGACGAGATTTCCAAAAATTGGCGGTGCTACGTCAGTTTTTAGGTGCATTAAATAAGTGTAAAGTGCGCCAGAAAGTCCGACCCTATTAAAAATCTGGCGTCGGGTATACCTTGCATAGTAAACATAATGCACCTAAAAGTTATGCCCTGTGTGCCTCCATAACGAACTGCGCCTACTGAGGCGCATAGCACATCATTACAAGTGTATATGTGTTAGGCGCATTTCACAAGTATGTGTTTGCCGCATTACAAGTATGTGTTAGGCGCATTTCCTATACTTGTAGTAAGCTATGCTCCTCTGTGCGCAATGTGCCTCGATAGGGGCATTACATACCCTTCTAATGATATGCTACGTGCCATGATTTGCGCTAATCACGGCACAAAACATTTCATTGTTAGAGTATGTAGTGCCCCTATCGAGGCACATCGCGCACGGAGGCGCATAGCTTATCATTACAAGTATATGAAATGCGCCTAACACATACTTGTAATGTGCCTAACACATACTTGTGAAATGCGCCTAACACATATACACTTGTAATGATGTGCTATGTGCCTCAATAGGCGCATTTCGTTATGGAGGCACACAGCGCATAATTTTTAGGTGCATTACAATGTGTCGGTCCCGGCATTTAATGTGCCTAGTTTTGGTGTACGACAGTTAATTTACATCCAAAATATGGCATTAAAACCGGTTTAAGCGCAATATAGACCAAGAAACTAGTGTTGCCATGTTGGGAAATGTCGCCCATAGTGAGCACAAGAGAGTGAAGGACTACATATGAATGGAGAGGGAGACTCCTATCCCACAAACTGTCAGAAGTTTTGACCGGGCTTGCTTACAGACCCTGAGGTGTTAAACTGGCCTGTGCTATTAACGTTTAAAGTGGTGCCAGTTGGGCTTCGGCCCAGTTATGGTAATAGTTGAAAGGCAAGTTGTGGCTCCCAACACGATTCTTGTGCAACTTTACATTCTCATAATGATTACAGTGGTTGTTTCATGTAGCCTGAAGTGAAAACAGTCTGTCACAACTTCCTTCATTAGCCATAGCAATGCATTCTCCAGTAATCTCAGCAGTTTTTCACTCCTTTTCACAGTTGTCCATGCAGATCTTAGCAGGGTCTTCTACTAGTGCTCTTAGCAGTGCACCCCTTAAAGGGGTTGTATCATTTAATTAAATGGCCTTCAGAATAAGGGGACAGTGAAAACAAGCAACTTTGCAATTGGATGTCATTAGCAAAGCTGTCTTGTTCTCACAGCATTCCTTATCTTCTGTTTCTGTAAACAAACTTCTTCACTGCTGGTCGGAAAGTCGGATCCCTCTTCCTTGCATTTCATTAGCTGTAATAATTTACATTCTGTTCAGCCCCCGGACAGCTGTATTCACGGAGATTGCATTCCTGCCTCTCACTCAGAATTAGGGGCCATGAACAATTTCACTCTATACAGTTAGCTGCCTCCTCATTGACACTGCAGCTGTCACTATAATCAGAAAACAGGATAATTGTGCCCGGTGCTTTAATGCTCCTGCGTGTAAGGGACCGAAAAAATTTTCACTAAACAGCTAAGTGCTCCTCATTGACACTGCAGCTGTCTCTATAATCAGAAAACAGCATTATTGTGCCACAGTGCCTTATGTAAACATGAAGGGTTGGATTTATCTAAAAATTCCCTTAAATGATCCATTTAAAAAAATTTCTTTCCAGTAAAAGACCATGCTAACCATACTTGGTGGTGCGAGCAAAATGTCAAACGAGACAATTATTTAGTCCAAGTGACAGATGATAACCCCTGGTGCTCTGCTTTAATGGGTTGTCCACTCTGAACAATCCTTCTTTGTTAGAAGTGCTCCACAGTAGTAACCAGATTAGAAGTGTCCCACTTTGCGGACCCCCATTGATGAGCTGTAATCTGTCTTTCAAAACAAGAAACAACCTTTGCAGCCATTTCTCCCCTTCCGAGAGTCCTAGATTTTGGTGATGTGTTATTCTTAACCTCATATAAGTGTCATAATATAGTTTGCTTCTTTATGCAGGAGACAGAAGACGAGGGCTGGTGGCGAGGAGAACTTAATGGAAAAACTGGTTTGTTCCCAGATAACTTTGTGATGTTAATACCTTCAAAGTCACAAATTGTAAGTGTAAGCAGCTATGTCAGTTAGTAAATGGACAAGCGATCACGTCCGTGTCCTGTGCAAAACTATGGCTGAAAATGATCACATATGGTTATTTTTTAATTTTGTTCACCATACAAATAGATTTTCCAACGTACTCAAGAAATTTGTCATTATAAATCCTTTTGTGACAGATGTTTCACTAATGTGGTTCAATATGTAACCATCTATAACATCTTACAGTCTAGTTATTTAGGACCATATGTATGAAAACTGTCTAGGTCTAAAACTCACTTTGTTGCCCATAGCAACCAAACAGAGTGCCCCTTTCATTGCATATAGTGCTCTGGAAAAATGAAAAGGGTGCTCCGATTGGTTGCTATGGGCAACAAAGTGAGTTTTAGACCTAGACAGTTTTCATACACGTGGCCCTTAATGTCAACTTGATCTAAATATGGTCAAAATGTCCAGAGGTCAGTGATTTTTTTTGCAATAAGCTTAAATGACTGATTTGCATATTGTTCATCCAAAACTACAATTTGATGACAGATATTTGCCATAAGATATGAAACTAAGCAGTATACATCATATAACTGAACACAGCAATGCACAACTACACCGTGCAAACCACTTCCTGTTAACACAGTATGACAATAATCTATTGCACCACAAGATGACTGCTTAGCAGTTTACTAAGATCCCATAACATGTATGTCTTTACACATCATGATAGCAGTATTTCTAAGCTTCTTCATGTCACCAGTATATTTGTTAAGTTCTAACATCAGGTGTATACAGGCTGATAGTACTAAGGTTGGGAACTGATTTATTGTAACAAGCGCAGCAAATTCAATCTTTACACGATTTTGGCTGCAGCATTGTGAATGTGTAAAATGGAGATCCAGCTGGGAGGGAGTAGCTAGGGGAATGCTTTCTGAGAAAAGGTATCCAACCCTGTAATCCAGTAACATATGACGTAGTTCCTGGCAATGTTCCCAGGACTGTTACTGTCTGAAGTCTGCTTCTGTGGTACAATATATATATGAAAAATGGACAAGTAGTTTATACAGAAAGAGTTTCTCTAACAAAAGAAAAAGCAAAAAAGCTTAAAGGGGTTGTCTCGCTACAAAGATTAGCTTTCAACATGTAGGGAACACTGAATAAAGATGTATTCCAAATATATTGCTTTGTTCATTTTTTTTTTTGTTAGCTACAAATTATTTTATCACCTTCTGTGCTCTCTCTGGTTCCCCAGGTGACCGACCTGTGTACTTCTCCCCCCCCTTGCTGTTTGTTCTGTCTGATAGCAGGGAGTGAAATTATCACACAGGTTGCGGCAGCATAGAACTCCAGACAGTCAGAGCTTGTTTGTTATCTGATCTTTCAGACAAAAGCCAGTAATTACTGCTGTTTGCTTTACCTCAGAAGCTTCCTTGGTCCTGACAACATGAGATTTATCTAATTAACAGAAGTTGGAATACACGGAGCTCATATGCTAATTACAGACAGCTTGACCAGGAAGTGACAGAGCAAAGCAACATTTTTATATTCATGCATCCTGTGAAATTTTGAGATGAGACAACCCCTTTAAGCATGTTACAATGGTAATAAAGGTAATAAATAAATGTAGGGTTACTGTAATATCTGTGCGCATAATTAGCTCTGTCATACATAGGTTTTTATGATCTGGAGCAGAATTTCTGAGTGAAGGGGTATTCTAGTTTCATTGATTTGCTTTAAGCATGTAGGCAAAAGTAAACAAAGACTATTACCGAATACATTTCTGTTCTGATTTTGCTTCTCGTCAGTGTAAGGAGCAGATCGTATCTCCTACTTTTATACATGAGCTTCTCCCTGGCCACCCCTCTCTGCTCTTACAGGCTGAAGCAGTGGTCAGGCGGGTGATGTCACTCTCTGCTGTGTTTTTTATCTTGAAATACAGGAGCTTGTTTACATTACTTACTGACAAGCTTTAACCCTTTAGAGCCCTGTAGCCTTGTGCACTATGGTTTACAAACCTCCAACAGTCATGTCACAGTAACATAATCAGCTAGGAATAGCGGAGCTGATATGCCAATAACTGCTATAAATTCACCCAGGAAGTGAAGATCTGAAGCTGCCTGTGGTTCTGCAAAACAGCATGATGAGACAACCCCTTTAAGAGACAGTGGAAGTCATGCTTACCCCACCCACATACAGTGATTAACATCTTTTGCTGTATTTGTGTGCGTACAACCCAAACTGTCAATCACTATATGTGGGTGGGGTGAACATGATTTTCACTTTCTCTTTTAGGATATACTCTGCTTCCAATTATATAAATCTATATGTCACAGAGCTTATTTTATCTCACTCTATCATATCCTGATAGATAGGGAAGCATAAACCACCTGACAGATTTACTTTAAGCACAGAAGTGTTGTGAATTCAGTGCAAGACATTTGGGGCGCTTTATATTGTTACAGTGTGGGCCCACTATAAGAACCTCTAGTATTCTTATGCACCATTTCAGCCATGCTACCAACTAGTCCCAAGCATTCTCAAGCCTAATTCAAAAAACAGAACCATTTTTTATTATTTTTTTTTATTCTTAACATTTTCAGAAAGCCAGCAAACCTCCTACACGAACTGCCACAGTGAAAGGACCAGGTGAGCTATAAACTTTTATATACCTATAAATAGAATATATTAAACAGATTGTTTTATCTGGATAATCACTGCCCATGTGTATTAGAGCATCTGCACATCATGGACACATGTCTTTTTTCAGCCGTACTAACTGTGTAGTTATAGAGGATGGTATTACATGGCAATTCATCTAAATTAGGAAATGCGCACTCTTCTAGAAAAGTTAGTTGGTGATATGATTTTTTTCTTTATAAAATACTGATTTGTCCAGGAAATTCTAAATCCATGTTAATTCACTACTATGACTAAACATGTAATTTTAGGTCTGCCACAAGCAGCAGCCTTTGGTAAGCTGTTGGTTTCCGATTACTCTGTAGGGAATTTGAACTATCTCAGCCTGGCATGTTTTCATGGGAGCATTCAGCCTCCTTAAACAAGCTAGCTAAGCAGCTAAATAATGTTACTGTATACAGTCCTCGACTTTTACCGTTCAGACTTATATCTGTCCCCCTAGTTACAAACGGAGACTTATGGGGCATGCTGGCACTTGTAGTTCCATGTTTAACAGCAGGTAGTAGCTGTGGAATCTCAAATTTCAGCATGCCCCAACAGCACATGAGGTGAAAATTAGGTGAAATCTTTTTAACAGAGGCATAGACAGCAAAACAAATGTAAAAACTCTTCACTGCACTAACCAAAACTAAAAAAAAAAAACTTTTTTGCTGGAGTTAAATTTAATAAATATTCCTGTTCTTACTTACATACAAATTCAACTTAAAGGAGTTTTATCGTTTGAACTGTTCGTGCTGTTCAGCTAATTCTCTCAGATTGAGTTTGAAATCCAGGGACGTGTCTCTCCTGTCAGCAGGTGTGTCTCTCCTCCCAGGATGCGTGTCTCCCCTCACTGAGGAACTGTGACATCATCATTTTGTATGAAGCAGGGGATGCAGAAGGTTGTCTGGATATAACAGCTCTGTAGCCTCCTGCATGCTTATGTCTGCATCCTTCAGGCTCCACAAGCTCCAGCAAGCACCTGTTATATCTCTTAATTTACACACAAATTACACTGAAAGCTAGCAGCTTTTTACTCTGTTTCTAGTGGTGTTCACCCAAATTGTACTGACAACAGGCAGAGATCTTTACTCAACTACAAGGACAAATGTCAGCTTCAAGTAAAGATCTCTGCTTGCTGTCAGTGACATGTGAGTGAAAACTATGGGAGGAGAAGCAATCAGCTTTGAGAGAAGACCCTGCTCAACCTATAACTAACTTGGGCTAGTAGTGTAGCGGTAGAACTTTGCTCTTACAATGAAGGGGTTTGGAGTTCTAGTCCCTCACAGAGTACCTTCTCCCCCTCCCCCCTAAATTCTACACATATGTAGAGAGACCTAAAATATATATGTCAATCTCTATAATGATATATATATATATATACACATACATAGCTCCCCTATATCATGTCTCATCCCCCAGAGTATATGCATTGTATCACATATGTTGGAAGTGCTTGGTGTGACTGTGAGGATGGGACACTATATAGGGGAGCTTTGTGTGTGTATATAAATAAAATTATAGATGTCTACACATATATTTTCATATCTTTATATATGTGTACAATTTATAAAAAGATAAAAAAAAACTACTGATGGGGCTTGAACTCCTAACCTCTCTCTTGCAGAGCGGATCAGCTAAGCATTACACTACACATACAGCTTGTACAAAAACTGTGTTGAATCCTTATGTTATACACTACAGATGATGACGTCATAAGGAGGCGGGGCTTGCATTAGATCTGAGGAACAGAACACCCTCTTTTCAAAGTAGCAGCTTAAGGACTGGACCTGTGAGGAGGTGAATCAACCTCTTGGCAAAAGCCCTTTAAACAGCCAGTAATTGCCCAGATCCTTCACCCTAGAGCTGGGAGATGAGTATAGAGCCAGCAGACCTTGGTTTCACTATCGATTTTAACAGCTCAGATGGCAGTAAACACAGAGTGTGCAGGCAGCCAATCACAGTGCAGGGGGCGTGGCCAGGGCGTTTCCTGTCTAGGGGCGAATCCCAACAGGCTGAATGAAATGTCAACCAGCCAATCACAGCATAGGGGGCGTGTCTAGGGGCAGGAAACGTCCAGGGGGGCGTGTCCAACCAGCAACAGCAGAAATAGAACACAGATTTACAAAAAAGCTAATATCTGCTAAACCACGTGACAAAGGTAATGCAACCCAATTACAAAAGAGCTTATTTTTACTGTCCCCATAATCTGAGACATGATCTTTGTAACGATAAAACCCCTTTAAAGGAGTTGTCTCACTACATTGATTCATTGATTCATGTTTTCTTGGTTTCATTTTGAATTCAGGGGCATGTTTATTGGCTTCTACTAGGCTGCAGTAGAAGCCAGGTCTGTAGCTATAGCAACCAATGCAGGCAGCCTATCAGGAGAGATCGGACAGGTCTGTAGCTATAGCAACCTGAGGAGCTGCTGCAGTCCATACAAGAGGGGATATCTAGGAATATGTAGGAAACTGTTAATGGACATATATTGCAAAGTGACTTGTTTTTGCAGGATCTTTAACATAAAAAGCAATCCTTGTAGTGAGACAACCCCTTTAAGAACAAACCTACAGTCCCTATCCCGTTCGTAACCTGGGACTGCCTGTATACTGTTGAGCAGGCAATACAAAACAACAATACAATTATCAGGTGCTGCAACCCTGTAAATTAATTTAATGGTAGACTGAAATCCCATCCTTAATTTTCAGAAAAAGGTTCTGCAGCAGCTGAGATGTGAATTATATTGGATAACGTACCCTAACTATGAATTAAAACAAGTAGGGCAGTTATTCTGAAGTTTGATAATCTGTGTAAATGCAATATTTTGTGGTCCCATGTATTTCTATAGTCATGGTATTCTTTAGTGGCTTCTAACATTCTTAAAAAATACAGTTTGTATAACTATGTAAAACATCACTTGGTTGATGGTTGGACTTATTACAGATTGTGGCCTGGAAAATTATGCCTCTAAATATAACAGAGTACTTATTTCAGTGGAGCTTGGTGACATGGCCCTATACAATACATACAGTGATATGTGTAGTAGACCAATCTGTGCCAAGATGTATATTTATATCTGGTAATGATCACCACAGAAATATCTTCTTGGCATATATTATTTTAGTGGCAGCCCTCAACCCACAGAAGAAGAGACCTTGTAAACCTTGTGGGCTATAGTTAAATAATACACATCTTATACATAAGCCTCAGTTTAAAGACCCATATTCTGAAGTGGGAGTCTTACCACTACGACGTTTGATTGCATGATGTTATTTATGTTAAAGTATATTTTCTACATAGTTCAGTATATATGGAGCTTTTATAAATGATAGTTATGTTTGTTATTAGAGATAGTTAGATGTGATTTTATGCTGTCTAAATTGTTTACTGATCATTTTAGTAGTGAAAAAGGATACAACTGCCGTGGACCTCAAGCCACCTGTGAAAAGACCTCAGTCACCAAGTGCCAGTTTCACTGGACAAAAAGGTATCACAAAAAGTGTTTGTTTTGCTTGTTTTTGTAGTTTAGTGGCATCTAACATTCTTAAAAAGGACTGGACGTAGAACTATATAAAGCCAGCGCTGACCTTCCCATCAGTGACTTGACTTTGTTTTTGCCAGCTCCTTCTATACCACACTGCACCTCAGCTGTCACCGCGAGTGGCCACGTCAGGGCTAGCGACCTGGGAGTCTCTCGCAGTGAAGTCCATCCTGGCTTGTGCGGGTTTTGGTGAATATCAGGGGGCTCCTGAGACTCCGCTCCCTGTTATGGTTCAAAGTCATCTCTCGCGGTGACCCAATGGATCCACCACCTGTGTCCGTGAAGGTTACCTGTGTGCGTGACACTGTGGTTTTGTCTGCACGCAGCTACCAGACCATCTAACCCTTAGCATATAAACGAACATGCCCCAAGTTATTTCCAGTGCTTCTAGGGAAGATAGCTCTGTACATGTGGCATCTGACTGAGAATTGTATGATGGCAGATCCCTGTGACTTCATAGGATGTGTGTACCATATGCTGTTGTTCAGCCTGCCACTGCAATGCACATGAATCTTTACTCTTAGGCTATGTTCACACGGCGTAATTTCGGTGTGCATTTCGACACGTATTTGCGCTTTAATACGGGCGAGATGCGTGCCTCAATTACGCTAATCCATAGCTCTCGTAGAGAACTATGGATTACGCCTCGTCCCCCCGCTCGTACAATACAATCATATTGAGATAAGTGACATGTCAATTATTTGCGGTGAATACGCGCTGCAAGTAATGCATGTCAATGGGGCCGGCGGGCTGCTGGCCTCCCCGTGCCGCGGGAGTACGCGCGTATTAGCACGAGCTCCCGAAACACACGATGTATTATGGCGCGTACTGTACATACATTGTGTGAACATACCCTCCGTCTTGTGTCCAACCAAATTTATGCTGGTGTGGTATTAGCTCTCACAGTATTGCCTAAACTCATACAAGCAAAACTAGATCAGGATGTGTTGTACTCCTTTGCTTGCTTTCAGTGCATGGAAACATTTTTAGAGCTCTTAACAATGGTGTAGAACTGACACACACCGTATAATGGAAAGCAGAGCAAGTTTTATTTATACAGTGATTAATCTGTGTTTATATATGGCTGAACAACTCCTTTAAAATAAGCATGCCTCGCTTTATAGATCACAATAGGTTGATACTCCCCACATAGAAACAAGAAGCTGAAGTCTTCTACCAATTTGACGGTATCATGAAATAAAATGTCTAATTATATTGTTTAATCCAAAAGAGTAACCGCAATCGGGTTTATACTGTCACATGTATAGATCAAGATTCTACTGTTCTTATTCTGCAATGTATGCATGACATGTATAGGAGGCTTTGTATACCTATGCATTTTAACTCTTTATTTTAGTAACAAAAATGGACAATACTGCCATGGACGTCAAGCCTCCTATAACCAGTTCGCAGTCACCCAGCACAATTTGCAGTACCATTTCTACAGGACAAAAAGGTAGAAAATGTCATTTCTGGCTACTAGTATTACTATTATGACAGTATTCCAAATGGTCGTGTCACAGCTATAAAGCTTTGGCTTTATAAGTTTGTGAGACTAACTTTACAGTGAACATGTATTGTTATAATGTTCAATAAAGACAGGTGTTAATATTGATCCAAAAGCTTTTTTCTCAGTTGCAGAGGATGCTATAGCTTGTATAGGAGCAATGTTTGTATCCACCTAGGTTTACAGATGTAGAAAAACTAAACTTGACAGATAATGCACCATGATATCACGGCACACAATGTTAAATCAACTTTTTCTATGATTTTCAGTGGATTTTATTTAGAAATAAAAGCAGATATCACAACAAGTCTTGATATTGCTGTCAAACTAAACTCTGCTACATCTAAACCCACAGTATAAATGCCTTTAGGCAGAGATGTCATTTCAGAGACAAGATGGCTTTATCTTAAAGGGAATTTGTCATAAAAAAATGACTTATTGCTTAACTCATGCTTTTATGTTAAACACATTTGTTAAGAATTTTTGGTTATGTTTTAATTAATTTTTCATATCACTATCAATATTTTTTAATCCTGCAGTTTTCACATTGGCCACTAGGCCTAATAATAGTCTGACACTTCCTGTTCTGTAGTGAGAGATTTTCAGTAGTCTGCTCATGATCAGAACAACAGGGTTACACTGAAAGTTGACACCAATGTGTATAGATAACACAGGATCCACCAGTCACAGTTCACCCTCTTTCCCTCCCTGAACAGTGACTTCTTCCCAGGTTACAGAGAATGCCTAGAAAACTCTCCTATAGAAGTCAGTGGGACTGATCTTGTTCACAGATTCCTATGTCTATGAAGCTGCTGTAAAGTATCTGTCTAAATGCTGCTAAAAGCAGTGCAGGCAAGAAAGCTGTCCCCACAATCATATATAGACAACCAAATTGAGAAAACTGCAATCAGAAAATAAAAGCAGAAGATGAAAAAGAATATGTATCAGTATCTTGTTTTAATTAGTAAAAAAAAATGGCGACAGATTCGATTTAAACCTGTTCATTAAGATCACTTTTAAAGTTAAAAGGTTTGTCCAGTTTAAAAAGCCCATTGTCATACATGCTGTAATGGAGTCCTGCTTTAATAAAGGGGGGTCCTTTGTTTATGATTCTCATCTCTTGGTCACAATGGAGTGCAGTTATAAAGAGTGTCTCACTCTGGAGGACTTGACCTGTCCTGCATTACACAGACAATCAATTCATGTGGATATGCTCTACATATTTAAAGAGAACATGTCACATAGTTTATGCCCCTGTTGAGGACTGACTTACTGTTTCCAGCACTGTGTCCCTTATTCTGTAAGATGCTTTAGTTTTCGAGAATTTAATGCTCAAATCTGCAGTTTTCAGCCAGAAAAGAGTCATGAAGAGTCGTTTTTTTTCATACCCCACCCATCTGAGGCTAGCCCCGCCCATCTCAACTAACTAACCTATGACTTTAAATAGGTGGAAACATGTGAATAACTGCCAGGTGGGCGGGGCTAGCCTTTGGTAAGCGCGGCCAACACCTGCTTATGGATAAGATTTGAGCATTAAATACTCTAAAAACAACAGCATCTTACAGAATAAGGGACACAGCACTGGAAACAGCATGTCTGTCACTAGCTTGTGCAGCCCTCAGCAAGGGGGGCATCACCTATGTGACAGGTTCTCTTTAATTTCCCCTGTGGTGGCGCTGCTGGGAAAAGAAACATTTTCTAACTAGTTTCCCTAGAGATTTAAACCCAATTTGGCGGGTGGAAGGGTCTAGTGGAGCAATAATTTTTTTTCTGCTTATTTGTCAAAAGACCCTTCTAATTAGTATGGATCGTCCAAAGCAACCTCTTTTATTTAGCAACAGCAATTCAATCTTAAAATATCCTTAAAATGCTGAAATTATTTTTCTGGTTGTGGATCCATTATGAAACCATATATGTTTTCCAAAATTCCGCTGTCTTCAGTTGTGACTTCATATTGTAACCAAATGAATAATAAATAAATCATTTGCACACTAGCTCCAAAATGACAGTAAAATTTTATATTATTAGCTTTTTTTTTAAAGCATTTTAGGGACATATTTGGAAATGATTCTACGAAATCATTGATACGTGTTTTCTATGCAATGTGGGAACAATGAGTAATAAAACACCAAGGTTATTCGGTGCCTAAACCTTGTAATAAGAGTGGGAAATCTTACATTAGACTGACACATGATGGTGATGTGATCATTACCACAAACATACCTCTTTTCTCTGCAGTAGCAGCTTACAACCCACACAGGAAAACACCTATTAGTAGTTTATATGGCAGGTTGAAACTCCGTCAGGTACCATCAAGAAGCAGAGATCTTTTCACCAACATTTCTATATTTAGTGCCATCAGGTATTTACTGCAAAATGCATCGGGTGCCAAACTTATTCTGGAAATATATGTGGTCTTTTTATGTTGAGTAAGGCGGATTTCTATGAGCAATGCGATCTACAATAGACCATTTTTTCATTTTATTTTCTATATTTTAGTTCCTAAAATGGACACACCTGCTATGGACTTCAAGTCACCCGCAAACAGGCCGCAGTCCCCTGGTTCCAATTCTACAGGTCAAAGAGGTAGGAAAAGCTACAATTCCTCAGAGAGCTCATGTTGCTATTAGTCTATATATATTGACCTTCCTTATTTTCCAAGGTCATTATGCCTCTAAGCCAGCACATCTCCAGTATAGATAGGAAAGAATAGCTGTCTAGAATTCATTGGAAAAGTGTTGGTTTAAATATCTCCAATTCAGAACTGTTAGCAGCTTGAGGATTTATCGCAGATATACAGGATCACTAACCTCAACATGTTTCCTTACGTATAAAATAGACGATTGTATTTCCAACTGTAAAGGGCATTGTTGTAAAATGGGAACCTGCTTTCTGTTAGCGGGCAGGGATTAATATCTCTACCTGATCCTTCTGCTTCTTTTCACTTCTTATTTGACCTTTGTGTATCTTTACATTTATCTGTGGGAGCTACAATACAGTGGTTTGCATTGAGTTTGCGACTCCAAATAGAATGTAGGTTTTAGAGTAGAAATGACTTCTAATAATGCTGGTATTATGTATATTTATTAAAATCCAAAAATGTATTTAACATGATACTGAAGCAGTGTTCATTTTTCTTCCATTCTTCGCCATAGCATTTTTTTTATTCCATCAATAAAGCCATATATTAGTTTGTTTTTTGTTGGACAAGTTGTTTTTTTCAATGTACCCTATATTATATAATGTATTGGGCAACAAAAAAAATATTTGTGGGATGAAATGAAAAAAAACCCACTATTAAACCATTTTTTGGGGAGTTTCTGCAAGGAATAAATGCTTCTTTATTCTATGACTCAATTCGACTCTGGTGGTACCAAATCTCTCTAGTTTGAATTATGTTTTACTACTTTAAAAAAAATTAACTTTTTTATGTCTGCGTAGCTTTACTTTTTATGTGACCAGTGACTTTTTTTATTTTTCCACCTTTGGACCTGTGTAAGAATTTTTTTAGCAGGATAAAGTGAAGTTTTTGGCTTTTTGATCACTTTTTATACAAATCTTTTGGGATAAGAAAGTAAACAGTTCTGGTATTGTGTTTTTTTTTTTTAACAGTAGGAAAAAAAATGTTATGTTTAATAGATCAGACTTTAAGGGTATGTTCACACGACGTATTGCATCGTGGGTACTGTGTGCGCCACAATACACCGAGTGTTTTAGAAGTACGTGCAGGCCACTGCGCACTTCTAAAACGCTCTGTGCCGGCTCCCATAGTCTTATACTTGTTTCTCCTAGCGTGTAATATGCATTAGGGAAAACGGCAGGTAATCATAGTTCTCAATGAGAGCTATGAATTACCTTATTTGTGGTCCATACTTCGGATGTATTGCAGTGCAATTATGCCCGGAAATGCAGCCTGCAAATACACCATGTGAACATACTCTAATGGTCACAGTGATACCATTTATGTTTTTCTTTTATTGCTTTTTATTTTTATAAAATGTGAAAAGGGAGGTGTTCTGAACTTTACATTATTTACATTTTTTATATTTTAAATAACATTCATTTTCTATTTTACTTCATTTTCTTTTAATCTCCCTAAGATAGTTGATCATTTCTGATGTATGAAGGCAGCTGCTGTCTATCACTAACAGCTGGCACCTTCCGTGTATGAACAGATGTACCTACTGAGCCATACATTTTTCCCAACATTACGTCCTACATGTGCGTCAAATGTCAGGAAGGGGTTAAGATGACTATTTGTTCTTCGTAGTGGCTAAAGTGTAAAACTCATAAGGTCTAATATGAAGTTTCATGTGTGTTTATGCTAGTCATATGGTCACTGTTCATCAGATCCATTTGACCATTAGGAGGAAAAGGTTTTACCCAATTTATGTCAGTAAAGCCTAACAAAGTATAATGAAAAGTTCCACAACAATTTCATATGTTAATAGTTGAACTACATTGTCACTCACATGCATCCTATTTAACAAATGACAGTGTGAACAGAAAAATAACAAAAAAAGTATAGCCAGGATTAACATTTTCAGCAATGTGTGCTACAGTAGCTTTTCTTTGGGATCAGACTGGAACAGCTAACCTTCCATACACGCATCAGTGACAACAGCACGAGTCACCGGCATGCCGTTGGCCCGATTAGGATCTAGCATGGAATACTAACTTGCTTGGACTATACCTGCAACGCAATAACCTGAGCATGCATCATAGGACTGTATCACTGTTTTTAAAAACATTTATATTGCTATTTATGAAGTTACACAGAAATGTTGGTAAATCTTCACTGAAATTATCCCAATAATGCATGCATGTATAAAGTACCTTGCCTAATAGTGTATTTATGAAGGATTACAGATCAGAAGGTGTCATGAGAGGTCATCATGGCATATAGCCTAACCTGCCTTTGTAGATATTTAGAAGTTTACACCACTGTAGTGGTGCAGTAGCCTAAACTTTCTACTGGAGATTCAAGCGACAGAAACCTCTGACCAGCCTTAAAGAAGGTTTGTTTCTCAAAGAGCTTTAGTCTCCTACAAACCCTTTAATGATGAATCCTTTTTTATGGTGATATAAATAAGACAGAGTCAATGGGGCAAGTGCTCAGTGGACAATCCATTTGTACAGAAAACAGATTACATAAGAGGGGTAAAATAAAGATGAAAAAAAAGTCTTGTTTATCTAGCATTTATCAGAAAATAGCAACAGGAAATCCGTATTTAGAGGATGTAGGTCATGCACGTACACAACAGTCATGAAATTACTCATGCATTATGCAGAAAGGCATTTACCTTATGAAGTTTAGGTACCCATTCAATAAGTGCTTTGAAATAGACCGAATCATTCAAGCTCACAATATTATATACCGACTGATGATCAGATTGATATTCAGATGTACATACAAGGTGGTAGTTTTGTGGTTACTTCTCCAAGAAGTTTGGAACAACCTCCCTGCTGTATTCCTACAAAAAAACTGTATCCATAAGAAAGAGTGGAGTCAACAAATATTGATAGAATTTCTTTTTTGTGTATTAACTTTTACATTTTGTTAATTGATAAAAATCATCTATTAACAATTCTATTTTTAACAGCATTTTTTCTGCACCAGCTTATAAACGTTTACATACTACTATATCTCTCCAATAAGTACTTGGAACGGTTTGTATAAAGAGAAAAGATCTGACACCATGTAAGACATTAGTGCGGCATGGAGAGTAAACATACTTCATTTAGGGGATGTTTTTTAACAACTAATAATATATTATTTTAACAGGACACCATATAAATAATGTTGCACTACTTGTTTCAGAGCCAAAAGAAACTAAAGCAGACGCTGCTCCAAAGGTGGCACATCAACCAGGAAAGAAAGCAGCCCCACCTCCGCCAATACCAGCCAAGACCAAGCCCAGCACCAACCAAACCAACAAGTGAGAGCTATAAAACACTTGAGTAGTAAAATAAGAAATGGATCTTTATTTTTTGTCACACAGGTCAAAACAATCAGGTCAACATTTTATTTGCCTCTTATACTAAAGCTTATTAGCAAGGACTTCTACCTTTATTCCACTTTGCATTTAACAGGTTATAGATGCTCACATATACAGTACTTCTTAGGGCTTAGGGACTTAGGGGCTTATGTATGAAAACTGTCTACCAGTAAGGGCATGTCCCCACGGTACAGGACAAATACGGGTCGGTTTATCCGATCAGTATTTGTCCGGTTTTTGTGCCGTGCACATGGCCGCAGGGGGTCGGCTTTTCTTCGCGGTTTGCGGAGAAAAGCCCTCCCCCCTTCACATTGACATGTTCATAAACCGGGCGGAAGAATAAACATGCTCAATGTTTTTTGGACCGCCGGCGGTCTAAGAAACCGTCTGGCGGAAAATCCGTGCAGTGGGGACTGCTGCACGGATTTTCCGTAGAGATCCAGATTGAAGTTTTTCAGTCGGTTTGCAACTGGTTTTCAAAACCGAAAAACCGTGAAAAACCTGAAAAACCGTGCCGTGGGGACATATCTTAAGAATAAAAAAGCAAATAATATAAGGGCAGTCCAGGTGGACTGTGTGGTCTTTTTCTACTGCCAGTTTTTTAGGTACAACAAATCTGAGTTTGATTTTGTAATATACCTTTATCTTTGTTTTTGTGACATAGACCAGTATGTTGCTTTACACAGACTTAAATGAGTTGTCTCATTACAAGCTTTCAGCCCACATCAATGTGTTTAGAAGCAAAGGATTTTTGAATTGAGGGGCGTGCTTCTTCTCTGCCTCTTCTCCTCCCTCTTCTCCTCCTCCCCTCAGCACACAGGCAGCTCTCCTCCTTAACTTCTATACAGCAGGGGGATTGCTGCCAGAGTTAACCCTGTGTGTGCCTGCCTAGATCTTCTGCAGGCATCTAGATCAGCTGGATTAGGGCTGATCTATGAGTGTGGAGAGGTCTGTGATTGCTAATAGCAGAACAGAAGGGATGCAAGTGTTCCTATACCCTCTGCTTAGCTTACATATCTCCAGCAACAAACAGACCCTGTCAGAACAGACACAGGGAAGCTGTGAAGGGTTATTCAGGATGTGTCACTAGTACAGCAGAGCATGAACTGTTTTACAAGCCTCCCTGATCTGTATAGTATTATTATAGTTACAGCTCCACAGACACATCATGATTATAGTAACACACAGGGTCACTGGTGTCACATCTATTGATCAGCCTCATCTCTCTGCTCAATCTGTGTAAGAGAGCAGTAGGAAGCAGGCACAACAAACACAGGGTTAATCCAGGCAGCATGGACACAGAATCAGAGTCCCTCCCACCCCCTCCCCTCCACTTAAGAAGCATTCTGTGGCAGGAGGGCTCTCTGCTGACCTGTATTCTGAAGGTGAGATGTCATACAGACCATGACAGCCGTGAGATAAGGATCAACAGAGTCAGCTGCTATAGAAATTTGAGAAGCTGATGTAGTACAACTAAACTAACGGGCCTAGCTCAAAATCAGTAGGAAATTTGTGAAATGGAACATATATTAGCAAATCTGCTTTGTCTTTTTTAAAAGATCTTTTTAATTAAAACCCAATCATTGTAGCGAGACAACCCCTTTAAATGATTAAACAAGTGCTGATTTCCGCCACTTTTAGATGGAGATAGTTCACTGCATACTGGACACCTTAAAGAGGAACTGTTATCTATACTATATGTCTGTTTTAGTAAATACTTGTATTAACTTGAGGATATTAGTGGACAGTAGTCTTAAATGTAGAGACCAATGCCAGGCAGCTGTTGTCAAGGCAAATAAAATCATGAGATGAATCAAAAGAGGCCTAGATGCTCACAACAAAATCATAGTTTTACCTCTATACAAATATCTGGTGTAGCCACAAATGGAGAATTGGGTTTTAGGTGCTGTTTTTGAGAAGGACATAGCTGACCTGAAGCAGGTACATTGGATGGTGACTCAGTTTATTAGAGGAATGGGTGGCTTGCAGTCCCAAATACTGTATTCAGCTTTAAAAAGAGAGCTTAGGGGGGCGTGGCCAGCCATGAAGGAGTAGAGACATGCTGAACAGGAGCTCCTCCAGAGACCCTCACTATATGACCCTTTAGGTCCTCCACAATGGGCAAAAACCGCAGCAAAAAGACACCCTCGGCGCCCAGATCATCCCAGAACCCGGCGGGGCTCTCTATTTCTAATTTCTTTGCTCTTTGCCACCCCCTTTTGCAGCCATTTGCAGGTGAGGAGGGAACCCTTCCCCGCGCACACAGAGCAGCCGGCGCCCATTCTTGTATCTCGGCCGGGAGACCGCGCCGCTCCGCCCAGCAACCTCTCGCTGCAGCACCACCGGGAGCGATCTCTCTGGCTGACAGCCGCGGCGGCTCGGGCTCCCGCTCGCCAGAGGAAGATCGGAGCGCTTCAGTGACCGGAGCTGACGTACCTGCACCCAGGAACCGGCGCCACCGACCTCCAGTGCCAGAACCCATCATAGACGCGACATGCCGCGACTTCGGAGCTCCCCAGGCACGTGCGCATCCACCAGGGTCAAGTTGCAGGAAGGGCCAGCTTGCCCAATCGTCATTGAAGTCAACGAGAGCAGATTCTGAACCCAGAGCGCCGCATGGCCCTGCGGGAAACACGCCGGAGGCGCATAGCGGGGCCCCCCCCATTCTCTCAACTTTACCCTGCCATCCTGCTGGGAGAATCAGAGACTCACTCACCCTGGTATGCTCATATAACTGGGCTGCTGAGGCCCGCGGGATAGGCGGGAAACGACGCTGTAGCTCACTGCACAGACGGACAGTAGCTAGCAAAATGGCCACCTATCTCAACGAGGGAAGCCCTGAATCCCCCTGAGTCCCTAGGAACAACAACCCAAGACGCCAGTCAGCCCTCCCTAACTCGTCGGCCAAGAGGGAACGGGCTGCACCTACGCCAGGGGATGACCCTCGATCCTGCACACAACGCTGCCACAGCGGTGTGAATCTCTGTGAGGCCCAGCGTGAGAGCGGCGACACTCACCTCCAGATGGCGGGCCTACAGCCACTACTGGGCCCAGGAGAAGCCAGTGCCGGCTAATATGGGACTCTATTAACTACCTGATTCCCTCTGATTCCCTAAGCCCTCTCCACAGGAGAGTTTATGGGGTCGGCTAACGATGGAATCGCTCTGACGTGCTTGGGCGGCGGCGGGCTCTGGAGTGAAAAAACCTGGGCTTGCAGTCCTAAAAAAACGCCTCTAGCATTCTCCTGGAATCATACGGGCCCCCCTGCCGCCTGACCCCTTGGGTCCCTCTTCCTAGTGGTGGCGCTATCCCACTCCGGACAGCCAAATATTAAAAAACAGACACTGTTCCCAGGCGACGTGGGCATCCAGTCCTAGCTCGTCAACCTGGGGAAACAGCCCCCACCGCCAGGGCGCTATACCTAAGTCCCGATCGTCTTCTCCTCGGGGCCCCTCGGACCTGCCCCGGCCCCAGCCACCAAGTCTTCTACCGCCTGAGGACGCTGTGCTTGCACTGGAAGCGCATCCCGAGCTGCGGGCCCTTCTTTCTTTCTTGCCGTCTAAACAAGATTTACAGTCCCTGGTACGAGATATGCAACAATCCTGAACGGTAACTACGTCCCGGGTCCAAGTCCAACGGCAGATTTACTAGCTCGAGTCCACCAACTTGAAAAAGCCCCAAGAGTCAAAAACGACGCTCTCATATGTGTTCTCTCTCCAATCTTCTTATCGGACAATCTACACAACACTTCAACTTGCCTCACCATGGAGACTTGGAAAATCGCAGTCGCCGTACATAAGTTATGTACTATATCGTGGTTTGCCAGAATCTGTCAAGCAGGGCGAACTCGACCTCCACCTTAAACCAGATTGTCAACTTCCATTCTTGGGCGCCCCGAAGAAACCTTTCTCTAGAGTTTGACCAGAGCTCACAGACGCTAGCGATCCGTCAGAGCACTGACACTGACCCAACTCGCCCTCGGGATATCATCTCCAGAATCCACCATTTTACGATCAAAGAGGAGCTCATGCGCAAGGCTCGATTGATGCAGAGTACAGAGTTTGAGGGGTCTCTCTTGCACCTGTTTCCGTATCTGTCCCGGCGCATCATACGCTGCGCATGAGAGCGGCGCTCAAGCCCCTCCTGGCGGCTCTCAGTCCAAAAATATAGTGTAAGTGGGGATTCCCCCTTTTCATTGCAAGTTAGGACATCGGGACAGATGCTCACCTTCCGCACTGTGGAGGGAACTTTTTACCCACCTGTGCTACGACTTTGGCTTTTGCCGGATGTGACCTCCTGACTGGTCTACTGCTATCTCCATGGATTCTTCTCCCGGACCGCCTCAGCTGAGAGTCTGGTGCCCCATCTGGTGCCCGCTATGCCACAAAGATCTCAGTCGTCGTCGGCAGCCAGACAGTCACAGTCAAGAGTGGGACCCCAGCGAGCATCGTTGGAGGGACTTTTGCGCCAAGGTCTAAGTTTCGGATAACTTTCTTGACTGTGGTTTTTTCCTCGTCGAGTCCCTCCCTACTGTCTGGGTTCTCGCCCCAATCACAGGGGGCCATGGGTGTCGGGGTCTTTCTGATCCTGATGTCCATATTTAGGGCGTTTTACCACCTTTTCTTTCCGGTAACCCCCCAGGCGCGGATCCCCCGCGGGTGAGCGGTTTTGGGCCCGGCCCGCGGAGGGGGGAGGGGCCCCCTCTGCCACCGGGGGTGTCTTGTCCCCTTTTTAAAATAGTTTTGCTTTCTTTAGAGGTCAGTATTGTGGCGGGGTGCCCCCCGGACCCCCCCCCCCCCCCCCCCCCTTCCCTTTTTTCTTTTTTTTTTTTTCTCCTCTTTCTCTCCCCAACCCTTTCCCCCATCCCCTTCCCCCCCCCCTCCTTCCCTGCTCCCTACCCCCTTGGGGGGTGTTGGGGGGGGGGGCGCCCTTGTCCAAACCTGATTGTGGGGTGGTCTCTGGGGGGGGCTCCTGGGGGCTTTTTGCGGGGGTGGTCGTTTTCCGGTTTCCCCCCTTGTACGTTTCTCTCCTGGCTCTCCCTGGTCCGCACCTGGGAGAAACCCCCGATTAGGGTAGGCCCTTTGTAATTTAAAAAGGGCTAGGGCAGTTAGTTTTCTGTGTTGTTAGATATTTGGCCTAATCTGCTAGGTTTTTTGTTTTTGACATTTAAATGTTTTTGAGGGGGTACTGTGCTTCAAAACGGGTTGGGCGGAGGCCGCTCCCTTTCCTAGCGGGGACGAGGTGATTTTTTCCCCTTAGAAATTTTTACTGGGGACTTTCGTTTCACGTCCCTTAATGTTAAGGGATTTAACGTCCCTGAAAAAAGATCACAGGTCCTCTACCACCTCCACAAACAGAGATCACAAATCGTCTTCCTTCAGGAAAAACCCACCCCTTTTCCCTACAAATCCAATCTTACCCGAAACATATTTTCCCGTTGGTGCCACAACAGTAGCTCTTCGGCAAAAATCAGGGGAGTGGCAACCTTCTTCCACAAATCGCCCCTGTGACGGTTTAGACCCCTCCCGGGAAAAGAGCCAGGGCCTTGTTTGTAACTTATCCCTTCAGGGCCCGACCACACTTTGGCTAAATATACATCCCAAAATTTTCAGGCCAATTCCCTTTCCCCGCCAAAGCTTTGGATGCTCTATACACTTTGCCGAGGTCAGATTAACTGGGGGGGGGTTTAAATTTGGCCCTCAACCCGGGGGACGGCACCCCATCGGGGGGTCACGATACTCACCATCGCTTAAAGGGTGAAAAAACTGCCCAGACTGCACTGGTTTGTGTTGGAGGCTGGCTGCACCCCCAGGACGGGGACACCTTTTTCTCCTTCCCTCACAACACTTAACCCGTATAGATTATATCCTTCCACAACATTCCCTCCTTCCGGGTGGTTTCGGCCTCGGTGGGCAGCATTCCATTCGGACACGCCCCAGCCCATTGTGATATTAGATTTCCCCCTTATACCAGACCAGGGTTTTTCTGGAAAATGAATGAATCACTTCGTCGGATTCCTATTTTTCCAGGTTTGCAACGGTACGGCACTTTTGTATCGGTTTTCACGCAGATGCCCCCCCTCCCCAAGATCCCAAAGGGGGGCCGAAAGCACTTCAGAGGCATTTCTTAAGCAGGGGGACGCCTCAAAGGGGAAAATGGCTGCTAAACTGCAGGCTCTTTTGCCCTTTTAAACGGGCACGGGGGAGGCGACTCATAAACATCGGGCCTGGAGGGGGAAATTTGAGTTTCGGGTGTTTTCAGACGCACATACCTTCCCAAAGCTGGGGAACTTAGGCATAAAAAATATAGACAGCCAAAGGTTTCCAGCTTCTTTCTTTTTCCCCGGGTTTGTAAAAAAACCGGGTAAGTTTTTGGGCCCCGGGGCCTCGGGGGACAAGAGACCCTCCCCCTATTTGTTCCCCCCCATTAAGGCACCGGGAGGGTTTTGGGGTGCATGAAAACAGGGGATATTTTGAAGGTCTTCCAGGACTATTATACTCATCTATAACCTTCCTGCAGCGAAGGCGCAGGGGGGCGTCACCCCGAGAGTACTTATTTTTAAAAACGTCTCTCCCTCCCACTCCCCGAGGATTCCCCCCGTTTTCCCTGGAGGACCCCTTTTCCAGGGGGGAATTTAAAGCAGTTTCCATTAAATCTCTCCCCACGGGAAAGAGCCCGGGGGCCGGAGGGGTATACGGCTTTTTTCCCTAAAAAACCCTCTTGTCGATTTATTTTCAGCCCCTCCTCCGGGCTTTTAAACGGGTGTCCAGGGGATCCCCCTTTGATCCGGCATTCCGGGGGGGGCTAAAATATTTTTGGTTTATTCCAAAGGAAAAAAGGATCCATCTAGTGCCCAAAAACTATGCCTATATCGTTAAATTTACAGATGCAAGTTTTTTCGCAAAGTTCTGGCGCTCAGGGCTAAACCCCTTTTTTTCCTTATCCAAAATTTATTCATCCGACCAAGTGGGATTTGTGCCAAACCAGGGAGGCGGGGGGTAAACACTTTTAAAGGGAGGGTTTTCCCTGATTCACCAGGTCCACCTTAAAGAAAATCCCCTTTCCTTCTCCTGCCCCCGGGACGCGGGGGAAGGGGCCCTTTGATAGAGGGGGCCATGGCCCCTTTTTGATTTGGAGTGTTGGGGTCATTGGGATTTGGGCCCGTTTAAAGGCGGGATGGGTAATGGCCTTATATATTCACCCGGGCACAATTTAAAGGAAAAGGGGTTTTTGCCTTTTTCCCCGGGCAATCGGAAAGGGCACCAGACGGGGATCCCCCCTTTCCCCCCTATCCAATATATTTTGGTATGGGCATCTGTTGAGGGCCCCCAAAAATGACCCTTGGGTTAGGGAACCCGGGGTTCGTGAGCATCAGTTCAAAGGTTTGGGCTTTTGCTGAGGTTTTACTCCTGAAAACCGGGGGGGACCCCATTTCCCTCCCCCCCGGGGGAATGGAGATTTTTGGAGGGGATTTAATAGTCACACGCAATCACAAGATAAAAAAAGCCCAAAGTTTCCCCTTTTGGGGGCTTAAATTCCCACCCCCCCGACCTAAATTTGGGAATGAGGTCACCCTTTCCCCTTTCCCCGGGAGGAATTTCCCTTTCAAGTCCTTGGGGGTTCCCCACCCCAAAACAAATCCTGTTTAAAATGTTCACCCAAAATTTCGCTTCCCCCCTGCCAAAATTAACCCAGGACCTTTTAAAAATGGGACAATAAAAAACTTCTCAGGGTTTGGGGGGGAATAAATACCCTAAAGATAAACACCCTCCCCAAAGCTTTTTGCCCTGTTCCAACAATTCCATCCTTCCCCTAGGCCCTTTTTTCAAAAAAACTACGGAAGATTTGTCTCACATTTGTATGGGCAAGGGGTAAACCCTAGATTAGCAGAGTTACCCTTACTGGGGCCAAAAAACAGAGGGGGGGACTCTCATTCCCGGGATTTTCAAGCCTATTTTTTGGTTTGCGGGTGGGGGTTTGAGGACCCTAGACACTTTAAAGGGGGGGCGCCCAAAAACTAGGGGTAAGTTTGGAGACCCTGGTAAAAAGGGGGCCCCGACTGCGCTTTCCAGGGTTTACCGGGGTTTTCCTTACTACCTCCCCGGTATGGAAAAGTCGAGTCCCATTGTTTGGGCGCAGCCCTTTCTGTCCAAACATACAGGTCGTATGCCCCCAGGATGGGTCTTTTTGGACGTAGGCGGCCCTTGTACCCCATTGCTTGGTAATCCGGGATTTTCCCAGTTCTCTGCACCGGAAATTGGGTTTTCGGTTACTGGGTTCGGAAAACGGGGGCCTCGACTTTGACAGGGTCATCGAGACGGGAAAACATTGGGGGGGATTATGACAGCCGGGGTGGGTACCGAAGGGAACCCGACGGTTTTGCAAGGTTTCACTACTATCAGCGGGGTGGGTCATTGCTAGATGGAAGCGAACATTTGGGGTTTACATTCCCCCTCACCATCTTTGAGCTTTTTTTTGGCCTCGGTAGTTTATTTCAAAAAAAAGGGGAAGGGGCTCTCTCGGGCCCTGTATAGGTTTAAATTTTTTTATTTCCCGGGGCCTTTGACAAGCCCCTTTTTTCCCCACAGTTGGGAGAAGGGAACTTGGCACCGTTCTCTCGGAGGACAAAAGGGCCCCCAACCCATTTAAACGACCCACAGATCCTCGGTTGTCTCCCCGGGCCCACTTCAACTATAAAATAGAAAAAGATGGTAACCGGGGTGCCCCGCTTCTTTTAAACCCCTTTTTTACCGTCCTTCCCGGCAGTCTGCTGGAGATGTGGAAAAGGGGAGAGGGGACCATGACCCAGTCTGGTGGAGTTGCCCCGTTTAACAACTTTCTGGGGGTGAGGTTCTGGCTTAATTCAACATATTTCGGGGGACAGCCCCCGGGGGTTTACCCCCAAACACTGTTTCCTGCGAAATTTCCCTTTTACCCGTCCCCTTTTTTTTAAATCCCCATCTGGTTATGTTCCTGACCCTTTCTGGCCCAAAATACTCATTCCCCCAAATCTGGCTTTTACTACCCCGCCCAAAATATAAAACGGCTGGATCCCGGGGGGTCCCCTGTCCTTAAACGTCTGGAAAAGGGGTTTTAAATCTGAATTTTCCTTCATGCATAGTCGATATCTGCATGTCCCGGGAGGGCTGGATTTCCTTTTTCGGATCGGGGCCGTTATCTGGCCCTCCCCTAGAGGACTTTGTCCACAGCGGGGGGGGGGCCATCCTGAAGTGATGAAAAAAATGGTGGGGGGGGCTGGAATGCCCGGGGTTAAAAAAAAACTCTCTTTCTTTTCAAGTGGGGGGCCCATGTGCCCCTCAACCAGGAGTTCTTACCGGGTTTTTTTTTGGTTTTTTTTTTATTTGTTTTTGGGCCCCCTTCTTTTAAACCCCCTTTTTTTTTTTCTCTTCCCCCCTTAAATTTTCTAAGGGTTTCAAAAAAGGGTCCCCCTATTTGTCTTCCGTTTCGACAGACCCCATCCCCTGAGAAGCCCTTTAAAAGCCACCACCTTTTCTTCTTGTCTGTTTCCTAGGTTTTAAAAAACTTTGCATTGGTTTCAAGGGTATCAACTGTACCCGCCCCTGCTCAGGGGTTTGGGGTTTTGGGGTAAAAAGGGGGGAAAAATTTATACTTTTTACCCCTCCCCTTTCTATGCTGTATTTTCTCATTTTGTTTTATTTGCGGGTATAAGTGCCCCGGGACTTTTTATACAAAAATTTTTTAAATAAAAATGTTTTTAATTCGAAAAAAAATTTAAAAAAAAATTTAAAAAAACTCCCAAAGGGTTGCTGTAAGTAGCGCCTATAAGTAGATATATAGGCCCCTTGTAAAGGGAAAATATATAGGGGCCCCCAAATTTCCTAAACCCCGGGGAGGGGGGGTATAAACTATGGGAAAGGGGGGGAAATATTTTCCTCCAAAAGGTACAAATATACCCCGTTCTGGTTTTGGCCCAAAAAAGGCCCCCTGGGAGGTAGGGAGGTTTGGTTTTAGACCTCCCTTTTAAAGGGAGGAAAAAATAGCCCCTCTTGGTTTGACAGAAATTGCCGCCCTGTAGGTAGGTATAGACCTCCCAGTAGGTAGATGTCGGAAGGTGTAAAGGCTAAAAAAAACCACTTCTCCATGTTCCCCTATAGTGTGTAGCATAAGCAGCGTGACATCAACATGCCGCTTACTTTTGGACATTGCAATGAGGGCCATCGGGCCTGTTATTTCCCGGGCAGGCGGGGGCCGTAGGATGAAATCGTGCTTACCCCAAAAGTTGGGATGGTGAATAAATTTTCTGTTTTCTTCTTAACCTTCAAAAATTAAAAGGGTTGTTTACATTACTTTCTGACACGGGTTTAAACCCTTTTCGCCTGTAGCCTTTTTGCCCAAAACAGGTTTAAAAAAAGCTAATGCCCTCATTCCTGTAAAAGGATAGCTTGGAACAAAAAGAGATGACATGCCAATAATGGGTTTTTGAAACCCCCCACAGTCCCCCCCAGGAAAAAGTTTAGTTGACGCTGCCCCCTGGCCCTTTAAAAAAAGCTTGGGGGAGACAAACTCTTTAAAAACCCCTTCCCGACAAATTTGATGTACTTTTTTGGGTTAGCGGGAAGTGCGTTCCCCCTAAATGGACTATAATTTGTCCTTTGGGAATCGTGAAAGGGTTTCGGCGAGCCCCCCCAAAGATCGCGACATGGGACCAGCGGTATATTATCGCTGGCCTCATGCCTCATCACCCGCGGCCGAGGGTGATTAACCCTTCATTATCGCGACACATCATGGTCGTGATAATGAAGCCGCAGGCAGGATGAGCTCGCTCCTCCTGCCTGCGATCAGGTGCTGCGACTAGATAACAGCAAGGCTTGAATGTTAATTATGATTTGGTCTATCACTATTGATATATATCTATCAGCATATGTTTATCATATATTTGAAAAAGTAGATAAATTTATACCTTGGCAGCCAGATAACTGCAGTGTTTGAATGTTAAATATGATTGACTCCACCGTCCACACTTATCAGCATATGCTTATTGTAGATTTGTAAATGTAGCTGGATCTATACGTTGACAATCGGACAACTGTCAGGCTATGTTCACACGGCTTATTTCAGAACGTATTTGCATCGGATTGCCGATCGTAAATACGTTCTGAAATCAGTTGAAAATCAGTTGCAAATAAGTGGCACTAAGTGTGGGAAGTATTTGTAACTGATTTCCCGACGGATTCACCATCTCCATTCATTGTAGGTGGTGAATCCGTCCGTAAATAATTGACATGCACATTGTTTTTCCGTCCGGATTGCCGTTGTCAATCCGCGGCGGCAATCCGGCACGGAAATACGCGTCGTGTGAACGACGAGCCGTATTTTCTATTGAAATCAATAGAAAATAGGCTGTGACTTGTTTCTGACTGATTTGCCGACGGATTGACGATCGTCAATCTGTCGGCAAATACGCAGCGAAATAAGCCGTGTGAACGAGGCCTAAGGCTTGAATGTTAAGTGCTATTTACTCTATCACTATTGATATATATTTATCAGCATATGTTTATCGTAAATTTGTAAATGTGTTCCATTCTTGACATTTTTCACTATGTTACAAGATAGTCATTTTGATATTTAACTAGTAACTATTCATTGGCTGGCGAATGAGATTTCCATAGATTTTAAATGATGATATTAATCTGTTTTTGTATAGGAAACATTGGAATGGTTAGGTTTAAATACTTGGAGACCCACCCATACTACTTCCATGTTTCCTATATCAGTTGGCGTACAAGCGGCACTTATTAGATCAGGACTAAGGTGTGTTCCACCGAAATGCGTTGATCGTTTCTTGAGCAAGACCAGGCTCAAACAGAAAAGACAGGCTTGTATGGTATATGTTATCAAGTTTTTAAACGTTTAAATAAAATGCATAAGTTTTAATGTTGGCGGTGCCCTTCACCTGTTTAAAGCTACGTATTTGCTTTTGGATAGATGCTGAATGTCTTCATGTCTACATGTCGCTCGCTGGTCCCTTAGCTGACAGCCCGGATGCTTTCTGAAAGTTGAAAAATGCTTTCTGTTGATGTCACCATGCCCGCAATGCATTGTGGGCATGGTGATTGACAGTCACCATGGCGACCAGTACACAGCAGTAATACTGTGTACTGGTCTACTATTGTAACAGCAATCTGAAGATTGCTGTTACAAATCCCTTCTGGGGAAAAGTGAAAAAGTAAACAAAAGTTAAACAAGTAAAACACAAAAAATAAAATAAAAAACACGTACACCGCCCTTTTCCCCTTTACAAACGGCAATCGCCCCAAAAAAGATAAAAAAGAAATAAAGTACTCATATTTGGTATCGCCGCGTGCATAACGATCCACCCTATAAATTTGCACATTAATTAACCCAAACGGTGAATGGCGTAACAACACAAAAAAGTCACAGAATTGCAATTTTTGTTAATCACGCAGCACATAAAATGGGATAAAAAGCGATCAAAAACTCATATAAACACCAAAATGGTATCAATTAAAACGTCAGTTCATCCCTCAAAAAAAAAAAACAAAAGCCCTTACACAGCTCTGTATACGGAAAAATAAAAAAGTTATGGCTATCAGAAGATAGTGATGCATAAATATTATTACACAATAAAACACTTTTTTTTTTAACGTGCTTCAACTATAAAAACTGGGTATCACCGTAATCGTAGTGACCCAGAGAGCAAATCTAACTTGTCATGGATACTGCACGGTGAGCGCTGTTAAAAATAAAAAACACTACTAGGATTGCAGTATTTTCTTCACCCTGCCTTCCAAAATACAGATTTAAAACTGATAAAAAAAGTCTTGTCCCCCCAAAAATGATACCAATAAAAACATCAACTCATCCCGCAAAAAACAAGCGCCTAAACAGCTAGGTACACAGAAAAATAAAAAGATATGGCTCTCAGACTATGGCGATGCAAAAGCATGTTTTCCTTTTTTGAATAAGTGTTTTTAGTGTGTAAAAGCAGTAAAACATAAAAAAATAGACAAATTGGGTATCGCTGTAATCGTATCGACCTGCTGAGTAAAACTAGCATGTCATTTATACCGCACGGCGACTGCTGTAAAAAATAAAAATAAAAAACACAACCAGGAATGCTGTATTTTATTCAAAATGCCTCACAAAAACCTTAAAGGGGTTGTCTCGCTACAATGATTGGGTTTTAATTTAAAGATCTTTAAAAAACAAGCAGCTTTGCAATATATGTTCATTACAAATGTCCTACTGATTTTGAGCTAGCCCTGTTAGTATTACTACATCAGCTTCTCAAATCTCTATAGTAGCTGACCTGTTGATCCTTATCTTACTGGCTGTCAGGTCTGAATGACTCATCACCTTTGAAGACAGGTCGGAGCAGAGAGCCCCTCCCGCACAGAATGCTTCTGGAGTGGAAGGAGGGGGAGGGAGGACTCTGGCGTCTGTGTCCATGCAGCCTGGATTAACCCTGTGTGTCCCTGCTTCCTCCTGCTCTCTACACAGATAGATGTGACAGCAGTGACCCTGTCTGTTACTATAATCATGATATGTCTTTGGAACTGTGACTATACTAATACTGTACAGATCAGGCATGTGAATACTTTATGCTCTCCTGTATTAGTGAGACATCCTGAGTATAGTAACACTTCCCTTGTTGTTGCTGGAGATGTGGAGACTTGTAAGCTAAGCAGGGGATATAGGAACACATGCATCCCCTCTGCTCTATTAGCATACACAGCAGCTTCACAGACCTCTCTACACTCATAGATCAGCCCTCTCCTGTAACAGACCTAGGCAGGCACACACAGGGTGAACTCTGAGAGCAAACCCCCTCCCCCCCCCCTGTATAGAAGTTACGTAGCTGCCTGTGTGCTGATGGGAGGGGGGAGAGGGAGCAGAAGAGACAGACCAAGAAGCACGCCCCTCAGTTCAACTTACCAGGGACACTGACAGGCTGAAAGCTCGTAATGAGACAACTCCTTTAATAAAAAGTGATCAAAGCATCATATGCCCACCATAATGGCACTAATACAAACGGTAACTCATCCCCCAAAAAACAAGCCCATAATCAGATCCGTACACAGAAAAATGACAGTTATGGCTGTCAGAATAGGACAACATAAAAACGCAATTTTTTATAGACCTATTTCTATCGTGTAAAAGTAATAAAACACAAAAAACTATATAAAATTATATCATTGCAATTGTACCGACCCGCAAAGTAAAGTTATCCACTCACTTACACTGAACGGCGAACACAGTAAAATTGAAGCACAAAAAACAATGGCGGAACTGCATTTTTCCCCCACTTTTTCATGGCTCAATGCTGAAAAAACTATGGAATACCTGTGTGCCCAAAATGCACAATTCACCCCTAAATGAGATCCCTGAGGGGTGTTGAATCCAAAATGGGGTAACTTCTGGAAGGTTTCACCTGTTCTGGTACTTTGGGGGCTTTGCAAATGCGACATGGCACCCACCAATATCTGCGGTCCAAAAGCCAAATAGCGCTCCCTTCCTTGTACACCCTGCCATGTGCCCAAACAGCAGTTTACACCCATATATATGGTATTGCCGAACTTTGAAGAAATTGCGTAACAAAATTTGGGGGGCTTTTTTTTTTCCAGGATTCCTTATAAAAATTAAATATTTTCAGCTAAAATTGCAGATATTTGGAAAAAAATATTTTTTTCATTTTCACAGCCTAACGCTAAAAAAATTGGTGAAACACCTCTGGGGTCTATATGCTCACTGCACCCCTGGATATATTCCTTAATGGGTGTCGTTTCCAATATGGGGTCTTATTAGGGGTGTTTATTAAGTTTTAGCACAAACCTGAAATGGTACCCAAATAAACTCGTAATGAAAATGAGACCCCAGAGTCCAGTAAGTGCTCCTCTTAATCTGAGGCTTGTGGTTGAGCCAAATAGTGCACTAGGGCCACATATGGGATATCTCTGAACACAGCAGCATCTGGGGAATCAATATTAACCCCTTACCGCCAGAGCCAGTTTTGGCCTCTCTGACAGCCCCATTTTTTTAAATCTGGCATGTGTCACTTTAGGTGAGAAAAATTTTTTGACCCTTTAACCTATTCATGTGATTCAGAGATTGTTTTCTCGTGACACATTGTGCTTTTAGATAGTAAGACATTTTGGTCCAAGAAATGCTTGCTTATTTGTGAAAAATATCAAAGTATCGTGAAAAATTAAAAAAATTTACCAATTTTAAACTTTCTGCATGTAAGACAGATAGTTATTCCACTCAAAATAGTTTATAACTAGCATCTACCATATGTCTGCTGTAGGTTGGCATCATTTTTTAAATGTCTTTTTAAAAAAAATTTACGGCATTAGGGGGCTTAGAAATTTAGTAGTAATTGTCAAGGAAATTTGCCAGTCCAGTTCTAACGTGATTTTGATTGGCCTGTATGTTAGATACCCCCATAAAGGACTTCATCTAAGAAACTACAGCTCTTAAAGTATTCAAAAGAGCATTTAAGAAGTTTATTAACCCATTAGATATTTCACGGAAATTAAAGCAAAGAGGAGGTGAAATTTAAAATTTTCACTTTTTTGCAGATTTTCAATTTTTATCCATTATTCACAAGAACAAGATAGATGTGATCAGGAAAATGCAACTTAATATTGATTCCCCAGATTCTGCTGTGTTCAGAGATATCCCATATGTGGCCCTAGAGTGCTATTTGGCTCAACCACAAGCCCCAGAATAGGCGGAGCACCTACTGGACTCTGGGGTCGCATTTTCATTACGATTTTATTTAGGCGCCATTTCAGGTTTGCGGATGCTCTGAGGTGCTAAAACTTAATAAACACCCCTAAAAAGACCCCATATTGAGAACTACAGCCCTTAAGAAATATATCCAGGTGTGTAGTGAGTATATCGACCCCACAGGTGTTTCACAAATTTTTTTAGCGTTAGGCTGTGAAAATGAAAATCTTTTTTCCAACAATCTGCAATATGAGCTGAAAATGTTTAATTTTTACAAGGAATCCGGGTAAAAAAAAGCACCCCAAAAGGTGTTGCGCAATTACTTCCAAGTTCAGCAATACCCTACAGGGGGGTGTAAACTGCTGTTTGGGTGCCTGGCAGGGTGTATAAGGGGGGGGAGCGCTATTTGGCTTTTGGAACACAGATTTTGGTGGGGTCATGTCGCATTTGCAAAGCCCCCCAAAGGACCAGAACAGGTGAAACCTTCCAGAAGTCACCCCATTTTGGATTCAACACCTCTCAGGGATCTCATCTAGGGGTGTATTGTGCATTTTGGGTGCACAGGTGTTCCATAGTTTTTTTTTTAGCATTGGGCCATGAAAATCGGGGGGAAAAACGCAGTTCTGCCATAGTTTTTTGGGCTTCAATTTTACAGTGTTTGCCGTGCAGTGTAAATGACTTCATAACTTTACTATTGGGGTCGGTACAATTGCAATGATATAAATTTTATATAGTTTTTTTTATGTTTTATTACTTTTACACCATAGAAATATGTCTATAAAAAATTGCGTTTTTATGTTCTATTCTGATAGCCATAACTTTTTCAGTTTTCTGTATACAGAGCTGATTATGGGCTTGTGTTTTTGCGGGATGAGTTGACGTTTTTATTAGTACCATTATGCATATGACGCTTTGATCACTTTTTATTAAGGTTTTTGTGAGGCATTTTGAGCAAAATACAGCATTCCTGGAAGTGATTTTTATTTTTTACAGCGGTCACTGCGGTATAAATGAAATACTAGTTTTACTCAGCAGGTCGGTACGATTACAGCGATACCCAATTTGTCTATTTTTTATGTTTTACTGTTTTTACACAACACTTTAATTCAAAAAGAAAAACACGTTTTTGCATCGTCATAGTCCCAGAGCCATAACTCTTTATTTTTCTGTGTACAGAGCTGTGTAGGGGCTTGTTTTTTGCGGGATGAGTTGACATTTTTATTGGTATCCTTTTTGGGGGGGACAAGACATTTTGATCAGTTTTAAATCCGTTTTCTGGAAGGCAGGGTGAAGAAAATACTGCAATCCTAGTAGTGTTTTTTTATTTTTAACAGCGCTCACCGTGCAGTATCCATGACCAGTTAGCTTTACTCTCTGGGTCGATATGATTACGGCGATACCCAATTTATAGTTTTTTTCATTTTGAAGCACTTTAAAAAAAAAAAAAAAATTGTTTTATTGTGTAAAACAATATTTATGCATCGCTATCTCTTGAGAGCCATAACTTTTTTATTTTTCCATATACAGAGACGTGTAAGGATTTTTTTTTTTGCGGGATGAACTGACGTTTTCATTGGTTCAACTTCGGCGTTTATATGAGTTTTTGATCGCTTTTTATTCTATTTTATGTGCAACACGTTGAACAAAAATCGCAATTCTGTGACTGTTTTTTGTTTTTTATGGCGTTCATCATACGGGTTAATTAACGTGATAGATTTATAGGGTGGGTCGTTACGCACGCGGCGATACCAAATATGGGTACTTTATGTATTTTTGATCTTTTTTGGGGTGATTGCCGTTTGTAAAAGGGAAAAGGGCGGTTTACGTGTTTTTTTTTGTTTGTTTGTTTGTGTTTTACTTTTTTACACTTTTTTTTTTTACTTTTTCACATTTTTTCACTTTTCCCCAGTGGGGATTTGTAACAGCAATCGTCAGATTGCTGTTACAATGGTAGACCTGTACACAGCGTTGCTGCTGTGTACTGGTCGCCATGGTAACTGCCCATCAACAGGCCTCCTGCCTGCAGCCTCGGTGTTGCGACCATGATAGGTCGCGACATCGAAGGGTTAATCACCCGCGGCCGGAGCTCACTCTGGCCGTGGGTGATGCGGCATGAGGCCAGCGGTAATTTACCGTTGCTCCCATGTTGCGATCGTGCGGGGCTCGCCTGTAAGCCCGCACGATCGCCAGGACGTATGCATACATCCATTTGCGGGAACGCACTTCCCGCTAGGGCGTATGCATACGTCCCATGTCGGGGAGGGGTTAAGTTACATTTCCCTGATCACATCTACCATGTTCTTTTGAATAATGGATAAAAATTGAAAATCTGCAACAACAACAAAAAAAAAAAAGTGAAATTTTAAAATTTCACCTTCATTTTGCTTCAATTTCTGTGAAACACCTAATTGGTTAATAAACTTCCTAAATGCTGTTTTGAATACTTTTAGGGGTGTAGTTTCTTAGATGAAGTCCTTTATGGGGGAACCTAACATACAGGCCAATCAAAGTCACATCAGAGCTGGACTGGTCCCTAAGAAAAAGTATATTGCAAATTTTCTTGAAAATGTGAAAAATACTTCTAAATTTCGAAGCCCCTTAATGTCTTAAAAAAAGACATAAAAAAAATGATGCCAACCTACAGTAGACATGGTAGATGCTAGTTATAAACTATTTTGAGTGAAATAACGATCTTACACACAGAAACTTTTGAAGTTTGAAAATGGTAAATTTTTAACATTTTTCACAATACTTTGATATTTTTCACAAATAAACAAGGACTTTTTGGACCAAAATTTCTTACTATCTTAAAGCACAATGTGTGACGAGAAAACAGTCTCTGAATCATATGGATAGGTTAAAGTTTCAAAAAGTTATTGTCACATAAAAATGACACATGCGAGATATAAAAATGGGGGTCGGTCAGAGAGGCCAAAACTGGCGCCGGCAGTAAGGGGTTAAAGCCTGGTTCCTTATTTTGTCCTTTTAAAGAAAGGTTGGTTATTGTGGTTGTCTAAATGCAAGAAAACTTTTAGAAGACATGTTTTAAATTCCTTTGTAATTTTAGCAATGCTTTTGTAGTCTTTTCTTTCTTCATAGTTAGACAAAGTGTCACAAATAGAAAAAAAAACAGGACTGTTTCTACTTTCCATAGGATTGGGCATCTTGTTAATATCACAACAGACAATCCTGAAAGAAAAAGACCTACAGAAGTCACTGCATGCAAAAATATTTGTGTGTCCACTACTTAAAAAGTATCAATGGATCCATTAGGGAAGGCACTGCTGTCAAAAAAACCCACACTGGGCAGTTTGGCCTAAAAATTAAATCTTGACTTTTTTTTTTTTTTTTATCTTATGGACGATTTTTGATCCTACAGTGCAATTACTGGTGAATATAATGGCAATAATTTGAATTAAAAATATTTAAAGAATTCATTTAAGAACAAAGTTGCACAAATCTATGTACATAGGACGATTTGTCAAATATAATGTACTCGATAAAAAATCCCAATAATCTCATTTATAGAGGGCTGATGTTTCAGTACAAACTGAGTCTCCTCTATGGGGGGGTTTGGATGATTTTTCCACCTACAAAGAATGGAGAGATGTGTAATTTTTATTGTAGGTACACTTCAACTGTGAGAGACAAAGTGTAAAAAAAATACTTAAGGTACCAGTGGTGGGAGGATCGTCCTGGTTAGCGCCGGTACCTGTGGTGGGAGGATCGTCCTGGTTAGCGCCGGTCTGAGGAAGGAAGAGTTTCCCTCCGAAACGTCACTAGAGGCGCCCGGACGTGAGGATGTGTATAGCAGACACAGGCAACCACTCTCTTTGCATACCATCACATGTTTATTACGGACAGCTAAGTCTTTTGCATTAATATGCTTTAAATGATGTTTCAATACTGTTGAGCACAGGTTTCAATTCTAAAATGTTATGAGAATCCAAGAATTTGTATGGACATTTAAATATATTTAATATAAATGCAAAGTTTGCACATTTTGGGTCTAGTGATATTTTTTGCTGAAGTTCATGTATAGGGGTACGAGGAGAAAGAACCCCAATCTCCGACCCGTATCCTGTGGCTCGACTTATATTATTGCAGTCAAACCTTGATCTCATTGCTGGAAGACCCAGCCACAATCCATTTTTTAATGTCCTGGTGGAGGGAAGGAGGTTGTCACTCAGGATTTTATGGTACATGGCTCAATCCATTCTGCCATTGATTCTCCCTGTGCCCTTAACAGAAAAACACCCCCAAAACATAATGTTGACAACTCCATGCTTGACAGTGGAAATGGTTTTCTTTGGGTCATAGGCCGCCTTTCTCTTCCAGCAAACACGGCGCGTTGAGTTAATGCCAAAGAGCTCAATATTTGTCTCATCTGACCACAGCACATTCTCCCAATCACTCCCCGAATCATCCAGGTGTTCATTGCCAAACTTCAGACGGAGCTGCACATGTGCCTTCTTGAGCAGGCGGACCTTGCAGGCACTGCAGGACTTTAAACCAATACGGTGTCATGTGTTACCACTGGTTTTCTTGGTGACTGTGATCCCAGCTGCCTTGAGATCATTAACAAGTTCTCCCCATGTAGCTTAGGCTGATCTCTCACCTTCCTCCTGATCAAGGATGCCCCACAATGTGAGATTTTACATGTTGCCCTAGATCAATGTTGATTGACATTCATTTTGTATTTCTTCCGTTTTCTTACTATTGCACCAACAGTTGTCTACTTCTCACCCAGCTTCTTACTTATGGTTTTGTAGCCCATTCCAGCTTTGTGCAGGTCTATCATCTTGTCCCTGAACATCCTTAGAAAGCTCTTTGGTCTTGCCCATTTTATAGAGCTTAGAGTCTGACTGACTGAGTCTGTGGACAGGAGTCTTTTATATAGGTAACTACTGAGACAGCTGACTTTAATGCAGGTAACATGTTGATTAGGAGCATCTAACTGCTATGTAGGGGATGGTTGGTAGGGGATCAAATACTTATTTCTCTTAGAAAAATTCAAATAAATGTATATAATTTATACAATGTGATTTTCTGGATTTTATTTTAGATATTCTATCTCTCAATGTTAAAATTAACCTACCCTTAAAATTATAGACTGTTCATGTCTTTGTCAGTGGGCAAACTTGCACAATCAGCAAGGAATCAAATCATTATTTCCTTCACTATATATTGAGTTTCAGCCCCCTCTAAATATTTTCAATTGGGTTCAGGTCTGAAGACTGGCTAGGCAACTCTACGACCTTGACTTGCTTGTTATGGAGTCACTCCTTTGTTGCTTTGGCTGTGTTTCCAATGCTCTTACTGAGAGAAGGTTGTTGGCCAAAATCTTGATACATGGCTCTATCCATCCTCCCTTCAATACTGTGCAGTCATCCTGTCCCCTTTGCAGAAAAGCACCCCCAAAGTATGATGTTTCCACCCCAATGCTTTACGGTTGGGACGGTGTTCTTGGGGTTCTACTCATCCTTCTTCCAAACACGTCAAATGGAGTCGATACCAAAAAGGTCTATTTTGGTCTCATCTGACCTATGACCTTTTCAAATTTCTCATCTGGATCATCTAAGTGGGTCATTGGCGAACTTCAAATGGGCCTGGACATGTGCTGGCATGAGAAAGGGGACCTTGCATGCCGTGCAGGATTTTAATCTATGACAGCGTAGTGTGTTACTAATGGTAGTCTTTGAGACTGTGGTCCTAGCTGTATTCATGTCATTGACCAGGTCCTCCCATGTACTTCTTGCCTGATTCCTGACTTTTCTCAGAATCATCCTTACCCTGCAAGGCGAGATCTTGCATGAAGTCCTAGACGGAGGAAGATTGACAGTCATCTTGTGTTTCTTCCATTTCCTAATTATTGTGCCAAGAGATGTTGCCTTATCACAGAGCTGCTTGCCTATTGTCCTGTAGTCCATCCCAGCTTTATGCAGGTCTACAATTTTGTCCCTGGTGTCCTTAGACGGCCCTTTGGTCTTGGCCATGGTGGAGAGATTGGAGTGTGATTGAGTATTTGGATAGGTGTCTTGTTATACAGGTAGCAAGTTCAAACAGGTGCAATTCATAGAGGTAATCAGTGCAGAGTAGGAAGGCTTCTTAAAGAAAAATAAGCAGGTCTATGAGAGCAAGAATTCTTGCAGATTGGTATATGGTCGAATAATTATTTTGTACAATAAAATACAAATTATTTATTTAAAAATTATACAATGTGATTTTCTGGAATTTGTTTTTAGATTCTGTCTCTCGCAGTTGAAGTGTACCTACAGTAAAAATTACTGCTTTCACAGCACATTAATACAAATGTTAATGGTTGCTTTAAGATAAAGAGAAGGATGAGGCTTATTGGATTTCAAGATGCCTAATCCACCATTGCTTTCACACACATGAGTTGGGAGAGAGCAGACATCGGTGCCATTTTGGACCGTATGCAAACATGTTCTTTTCTCTAGATCTTTTTTTCTTTCTCTTCTAGTATTATTGCATTAATTTTTTTTATTTTATTTAGGTCTTGCAGGATTTGCGAGGTTGTGTGCTGGAGACCAGTATGAGGTAAAGCAAACCTAAAGCACATTTATACTAACTGTAGATAGCTGTAATGCACAAACAGTGTTGGCAAAGATAACTCTGATATTTACTTTATGGGAAGAATAGGTTATTCTTGGGAAAGACATTGTGAAAAGGAGGAGACATCAAGGTGGGGGAACTGGGTGCACATAAATACTGCTCTCTACATTTGTAATTTGCAGAAGTTACTGTAACAGACAAGCAAGCTTGTTTTCTTTGGCTGCCACTGTGGGGAACCCATTTACCTGACTAATGTGGATACTAGGAGTAGGTTCAGTTTAAAAACCTGATTACATCTGTTATGTTTTAGGAAAATTAAATGCCCAAATAATTTTATTATTGTTTGTTTATTCTATGCAGTTGCTTAAATCTGTTTATTTAAATTTTGATTTATACGATTTAGATTTTTATGAAGTATGGCCGGCAACGCTGGAAATTAAAAGGACGAATTGAAGTAAATGGAAAGCAGGTTTGGGACAGTGAGGATATGGTATTTCTCCCACTAATTACAGAGTTTCTTTCTATAAAGGTATAAATACCTTTTTTTTAGAATAATTCTTTCATGATTTCCTTACAGTTGTATAAATTTGAACATTCATTTAAACATTTTTAATATTTGCATCCAATAAATTATGGGCATTTGGTAGGGATTTGGAAGTTGGGAGGATGATTAGCTGCTTTCCAGGACTTACATTTTTGAAACATTGTATCACTTTATTTTAATGCAGATAGGTTTGTTCTGTAAGGCCCTTTATTGTTCACAATAAGAACAGCACAAGGAAGTGTAAGAAAATAATTAAATACATTGGAAGTTTTTACTATTAGACTGGGTTTTGACTGTGGTTTTCCAAAATCTGAGCAAAGAACAAATTTGACCAGACATGTGAACTCAGTCTTACTGCAGATCCACTATGTAAAGTGAGCTATTTAGTCATTTTCATGATGCACTGAGGTCGTAATTGTTGTTTAACCCCTTCCCGACATGGGACGTATGCATACGTACTAGCGGAAAGTGACTTCCCGCAAATGGACGTGATGCATCACTAGTCAGCATCTGTTCATTTTTTTTCTGTTTTTTTTTTTTTTTTTTTTCTGGGGTCGCTGATGAGTGACGTTTATCACTGATCAGCGTTCATGCTCAGTTGTTGGCACAGGGCGCTGCCTCTGAGCGCTGGTCAGTGACGCATATCACGGAACAGCACCTGCGCTCCGTTGTGTGCGCATTTTTTTTGGGGGGGGGGCAGAAATTTTATTTTTTTTTGTGATGGGTAAACGGATGTTTAGGTTAGGTAGTAGCGTAGAGGTAGTGACGTCCGTATAGTTAGAAAAATGTTTGTTTTAGAAGTTTATAAAAAAAAAATTGCTACTTAGTTGTTCTAGATTTTTTTTACTGTTAGTGTTAGGGTAGTATTTTTTACTGACGGAGGTTCAGCAGTGTTAATTTTTTGCTGACGCTCATTCACTAATTTTTTTTGTAAAATAAATAGTACTTTTTTGTACTATTGCTTTTTTATCACATTCTATTAGACTAATTTTGCGGCAACAGATATTTTTTTTACTAACGCTCATTTGCTGATTTTTTTTAGTTTTTTTTCAATTTTTTTTGTCTAACAAAAAAAAATAATTGCCCCCACACTAAGCACTACACACACCCCCCCACTGTCAGAATATTTTTTACACATACATGTGTATAATCACACACATTTTACACGCCCCGTAATTCTTCAAGCCCCCAAATAAAAATGTCCCAATCTTCCCAGTGACGCTACTCAGCAGAGGAGGCGTTGCTTTCCTGGCCTTGGAAAGCGATTCCGCCAGTGATTCGGACAAGAAGTTTATTGCGTTTGTCTTGTCCGAATAATCTGAATCCTCCTCCGCTGATGAGGGTCCCTCTCGTAGACGCCCTGTAGGTCAGAAGAGGTGACCCCCCAAAGTAGTGACCCCGTGTGGACTCCCGCACCAGAAAATTACCGGCCACAAATCCTTGACTTTGTGGCCACCCCAGGAGTCCGTATCGACACTACAGGCCTCACTGAATTAGATTTTTTTTAAAATATTTTTCTCTGAGGATCTGGTAGATGTCATGGTGGCACAGACTAACCTCTATGCCCAGCAGTTTTTGGCACTAAACCCCACATCCTCATTCTGCAGGTGGACCCCCGTGAACACTGTAGAGATGATGGTATTTTGGGGCCTTATTCTGCACATGGGCATAGTGAAAAAGCCCGAAGCCCGGCAGTATTGGAGTACTGATATTGTTTACAGTACTCCCTTTTACCGCCATGTCCCGTACGTGCTTTGAGCAAATTCAAAGATTTTTGCATTACGCAGATAATTCACTGTGCCTGCCCCATAACGACCCCACTTATTACCGCTTATATAAAGTTCGGCCTGTTATCACCCATTTCAGCGCCAAATTTTCAGCGGTCTATACCCCTGAAAAATGTATTTGTGTCGACGAGTCCCTCTTGCATTTCAAGGGCAGGCTTAAATTTCGCCAATACCTGCCCAGCAAAAGAGCGCGGTACGGGATACAAATTTACAAGCTGTGCGAGAGTACCTCCAGGTACAGCCACAGCTTCCGGATTTACGAAGGGACGGACAGCCAAATTGTACCCACTGAATGCACCACTTCCCTAAAAATTTGTGGAAAAGTAGTGTGGGATTTGGTGCACTCACTGCTGGATAAAGGTTACCACCTGTATGTGGATAACTTTTACACCAGCATTCCACTTATAAGTGCCTCAGCTGCAGACGTACAGCAGCCTGCAGCACTGTGCGAAAGAACCAGAGGGGACTCCCCAAACCCTTTGTTGCGCAATTGCTCCCAAGGGGAGAAAGCAGGTCCCAATCCAGCAGTGACCTGCTGTTGGTCAAATACAAGGATAACAGGGACGTCCTTGTATTGATGACATGTCAGGGCCCCAGCACTACCCCTGCCCATGTACGAGGTACGAGTAGTACAGTTGCCCAAAAACCCGACTGTATTCTGGATTACAATAGGTACATAGGAGGGGTAGACCTGTCGGACCAGGTGCTGAAGCCGTACAGTGCCACACGGAAGACCAAGGTGTGGTACAAAAAGCTGGCCGTGCACATTGTGCAAATGGCGATGTACTTTTGTTCTTTTCCGTTGTACAGGCCAAGCAGGGACGTTTATTACCTTCCAAGAGAAGGTAATAAAGGCGCTTGTTTTTGGGAACCAGGGTGAGGGCCCCAGCACTTCTGGTTCTGACGTCCCCCGTATTGTACCCGGTCAGCATTTCCCCAATGAAATCCCCTCCACTGGCAAAAAGGGTAGGACACAAAAAAAAATGCAGAGTTTGCTACAAAAGGGGAATCAGAAAAGATACAACCTACGATTGCGAAACCTGCCTCTGCATAAAAGAATGCTTCAAACTGTACCACTCCTCTATGGATTTCTAGTTTAAGCTTTCTTTTATACTTTTTTGTGTCTGCACCGTTCCCTGAAGCACCGAACCTTCCATACGATTTATTGAGCGGTAACATGGCGCGTCCGGAAAAATGTCAGTTTGCATTTTTTTCCTTTCTAATGCATAATAATGTCTGTGAATGAATTTTTATGAAACACCTGTCAGATCAAAATTTTAATTACAGCCATTAAAATGTTCCTTGAGGGGTGCATGTTCTAAAATGGGGTCACTTTTGGGTGTTTTATAATTTTTGTTCACATCCCAGCATGTGCAATTGTCAGGACTTGCTGTGTATTTCAGTTAAATAGGCCTGTCATGCGCATAATTGCTATGTCTTCTCCATGGCGTGTATCGGGGGCCAGCCAAATTCTAGGGTGACATGTGGGGTGTCCCTAGAATGGGGAGACATGGCAGAAATATTGGGAATCTAATTTTTCAATTTTGCGCAAGGCGTGCCGCTGTTATTGTGCAGTTAGATGGCGGAATACGCAAAACTGTCAGTTGGTATTTGGTGCCTTTTTAATGCATAATAATGTCTGTGAATTAATTTTATGAAACACCTGTCAGATCAAAATTTTAATTGTCATTTTTCATTTTCACAACCTGTTTCTAAAAATTTCTGTGAAAAGCCTGTGGGGTCAAAATGCACATTATACCCATAGATGAATTCATTGAGGGGTGTAGTTTCCAAAATGTCACTTTTGGGGGATTTCCTTTGTTCTGGAACTTGGGGGACTCTACTAATGCCATATAATGGCCTCCAACCATTCCCTCCTATTCTGCATTCCCAATGCCAAATAGTGCTCCTTCATCTCTGAGACCCACTACATGTCCCAAATTTTCTCTATGACCACATATGTGGTACTGTAACACTCAGAAGAGATTGTGCAATAGGTTTTGGTTTGTTTTTTTTTCCTACATTCCTTGTGAGCATGAAAATTTGGGGCTAAAAATTTAATTTATTTGAGAAAATGTAATTTTTTATTTTTATGGTTAAATTCTAAAATTTTCTGTGAAATAGCTGTGCGGTCAATAAACTCACTACACCCCTTGATGAATTATTTGAGGGGTGTAGTTTCTATAAAGGTGTCTTTTAAATTTTTTTTTTTGTTTTGTTTTTAGCACCTTGAGGTGTCAGGAAACCTGACATGGTGCCTATAAAATTCATAATAAAATGATAGCTCCAAAATCCAGTAGGTGGTCCTTCAATTCTGAGGCCTGTGGTTGAGTCAAATAACATACTAGGGCCACATATGATATATTTCTAGAAACAGAAAATGTAGAGAAACTTACATTGAGTTGTATTTTTATGTTAACATATACTAAATTCCATGAAATAATAAATTAAAATTGAAAATTGGCAAAAAAAAATGACATTTTTACATTTTACCCCAATTTTTCTTTAATTCCCGTGAAAGATCTAAAGAGTTAATAGACTTTCTAAGTGCGGTTTTAAATACCTTGAAGGGTGTAGTTTCTTAAATGGGGTGATTTATGGGGGTGTTTAACATACAGGACCCTCAATTCTACATGTGAGCTGAAGTGGACTCTAAAAAATCTGTGTTTGTAATTTTCTAGAAAATTTAAAAAATTGCTATCATATTTGTAAGCCTCTTAGCTTCCTAAAAAAGTTAAGTAAATTTAAAAAAATTATGCCAACATACAGAAGACATATGGTAGATGCTATTTATAACCTATAGTATTACTATCTGTCTTAGATGAAGAAAATTTAGAAGTTTAAAAATGGCAAATTTTTCCTTAATTTCACGATATTTGGAAATTTTTCACAAATACAGTCATATGAAAAAGTTTGGGCACCCCTATTAATCTTAATCATTTTTAGTTCTAAATATTTGGGTGTTTGCAACAGCCATTTCAATTTGATATATCTAATAACTGATGGACACAGTAATTTTTCCAGATTGAAATGAGGTTTATTGTACTAACACAAAATGTGCAATATGCATTAAACCAACTTTTGACTGGAGAAAAAATTTGGGTACCATTATCTTTTTATTTATTTGAATACACCTACCTAATTTTTAGTTAATTTATGAAGCAAAACATTGTTTTTGTAACATAAATTAGATTTGAAATTCATAGCCAGGTGTATCCAATGATGAGAAAAGGTATTTTAAGGTGGCCAATTGCAAGTTGTTCTCCTATTTGAATCTCCTGTGAAGAGAGGCATCATGGGCTCCTCAAAACAACTCTCAAATGGTCTGAAAACAAAGATTGTTCAACATAGTTGTTCAGGGGAAGGATACAAAAAGTTGTCTCAGAGATTTAACCTGTCAGTTTCCACTGTGAGGAAAATAGTAAGGAAATTGAAGAGCACAGTGACAGTTCTTGTTAAGCCCAGAAGTGGCAGGCCAAGAAAAATATCAAAAAGGCAGAGAAGAAGAATGGTGAGAACAGTCAAGGACAATCCACAGACCACCTCCAAAGAGCTGCAGCATCATCTTGCTGCAGATGGTGTCACTGTGCATCGGTTAACAATACAGCACACTGTGCACAAGGAGAAGCTGTATGGGAGAGTGATGCGAAAGAAGCCGTTTCTGAAAGCACGCCACAAACAGTCGCCTGAGGTATGCAAAAGCACATTTGGACAAGCCAGCTTCATTTTGGAAGAAGGTCCTGTGGACTGATGAAACAAAGATTGAGTTGTTTGGTCATACAAAAAGGCATTTATGCATGGCATCCCAAAAACACAGCATTCCAAGAAAAACACTTGCTACCCACTGTAAAATTTGGTGGAGGTTCCATCATGCTTTGGGGCTGTGTGGCCAATACCGGCACCGGGAATCTTGTTAAAGTTGAGGGTCGCATGGATTCAACTCAGTATCAGCAGATTCTTCAGAATAATGTACAAGAATCAGTGATGAATTTGAAGTTACGCCGGGGATGGATATTTCAGCAAGACAATGATCCCAAACACAGCTCCAAATCTACTCAGGCATTCAAGCAGAGGAACAATTACAATGTTCTGGAATGGCCATCCCAGTCCCCAGACCTGAATATCATTGAACATCTGTGGGATTTTTTTGAAGCGGGCTGTCCATGCTCGGCGACCATCAAACTTAACTGAACTTGAATTGTTTTGTAAAGAGGAATGGTCAAAAATACCTTCATCCAGGATCCAGGAACTGATTAAAAGCTACAGGAAGCGACTAGAGGCTGTTATTTTGCAAAAGGAGGGATCTACTAAATATTAATGTCGCTTTTCTGTGGGGGTACCATACTTTTGCACCGGGTCAAATTTGGGTTTAATGCATATTGCACATTTTGTGTTAGTACAATAAACCTCATTTCAATCCGGAAATATTACTGTGTCCATCAGTTATTAGATATATCAAATTGAAATGGCTGTTGCAAACACCCAAATATTTGGAACTAAAAATGATTAAGATTAATAGGGGTGCCCAAACTTTTTCATATGACTGTAAACATGTATTATTTGGACCTAAATTTCTTACTATCTTAAAGCACAATATGTCAGGAGAAAACAGTCTCCGAATCACATGGATAGGTAAAAGCATTAAAAAGTTATTCTTACATAAAGTGACACATGACACATGATTTTAAAAATGGTGCTCTCTCAGGAAGGTCAAAACTGGCTCCGGCGGTAAGGGGTTAATAATTTTTGCATTTACATTCTGCATGAGAATTTGATGGTCCCAGCCCAAATCTCAAGTGCTTCTCGGGTAAATGTCTAAAATAAGAAAGAAAAAAAACACTACATGATAAGAAATAAATGTATTTATTTTTATTTACAGCACCAACAAGAAAATCATTAAAAAATATTGAAGTATTTTACACTTATCAGTATGATTAATCTTTATTCACAATAGAAAAATAATTATGGCGATTACACTAATTGACAATATTTTTATTACAGGTTACAGAATTGAAGAGCCTTGCAAATCATGTCATTGTGGGCAGTGTTTCATGTGAAACAAAAGATCTATTTGCAGCTCTTCCCCAAGTTGTAGCAGTGGATATTAATGACTTGGGAACAATTAAACTAAATTTGGAGGTCAATTGGAAGTAAGTAGAGGCAATAACTTGTTGTAAACAGATCAAATACACAATTACAATTATTTTTTAGTAATCTCTTGAACAGGTTTTACATTGATGTATGCATTAGCATTACTTTTAAAACTACATGCTTAATATTTTTTTTCGTCCCCCAAATGCCACCAGAACAGTTCTCGTAGACTCTGGTGATGCACTCCAAAGCAAGGGGTGCTCAGTGGAAAGACTAAAATCTCTTGGTACTTAAAGATAGAATCTACTGCACACCTTTTTCATGCAATTTGATACTTGAGTTTTATTGTAACATGCACATATATACAGAATATACAGATTCCATCAAGATAGAGGAAGTTGGCTTTGGTGACCTAGTAGCCACTATTGGAGTACACTGCTCCTGTGGCTCACATCGTACCTCCTGTCCTGGCTTCTGTTTGTGGCCCCTTGACAAAAGTCATCTCTGACCGAAACGCAGTGTAGGGCCTTCGTATATCCCACAGATTCTTGATTGCATTGAGCGCTAAAGAATTTGAAAGCCAAGTTAGCAACATGTACTTTTTTGTCATGTCAATCAATATACAATGTATACAGTGTGGTTGGGTAATTCAGATAGATGTCACTGCCATTAAAGAATTCTGTTATCATGCTGGGGGGGACTTGATCGGCAACAATGTTCAGGTAGTATGCTTTGACAAAATAAGTAGACCATAGGCTCTAGTTTTATTCCCCAGACCCACTCTTTTCAACGGCTCCCCTGCCACACCACATATACAGTCAACATAACCTTTCTGTGCTAGCAAGTTATATTCTGGTAAACAGTACAGTGTGCTCTTGATCTGCATGTATGAATAGGCCAACGCCCAAAATATCAGAAAATGCACAAAATATCCTGACGCTGGGTAGTCAGCATTAGGACTGAGTGGGTGGAGCAAAGAGACAGCGTCAGCAGGGCTCACTGTACTGCAGAGGGTCTGCCTGGTCTGTCTACATGGAATCAGCTTAAAATGTGTCTGTCTGTGTAAGGAGCAATTCACATAGTGTTATTTGCTTAGAGGAATTGTCTCACTACAAGGATTACTTTTAATGTTAAAGATCTTGCAAAAACAAGTCATTTTGCAATGTATGTCCATTAACCGTGTCCTACCCATTCCTAAATATCCCCTCTTGTATGGGCTGCAGTAGCTCCTCCGGTCACTGTAGCTACAGATCTGTTCTATCTCTCCTGATAGGCTGCCAGCGGTGGTCACTATAGCTGCAGACCTGGTGTCCTCAGCAGCTCATCACTGCAGGCCAGTACAGCCAGTAAACATGCCCTGAATTCAAAATGAAACCGAGAAAACAGGATGAATCAATGTAGTAAGACAACCCGTTTAAGTTCTAGATATCCTATGGTGTATCATGAAGAAAGGTACCTGGAGGGATTCAGCGACGTAGCTGCAGTGGCCCCATGAAGATTAATAGAGCAAGCTACTGTAAGTTTTCTCAGTCTCCCAGCAGTACAGTTGAATCCAGAAGTTTACATACACTATATAAAAAGACATATCTCACTTTCTGACATGAAATCAGAATAAACCTTACCTGTTTCAGGTCGATTAAGATTACCAAACCTATTTATATTTGCCAAATGCCAGAATAATTCTGTTAGTATTTGGTAGCATTGACCTTAAACTGTATAACTTGGGTCAAACATTTTGGACATCCTTCCACAAGCTTTTCACAATAGTTGGTAGGAATTGTGACCCATTCCTCCCGACAAAACTGGTATTACTAAGCCATGTTTGTTGGTCGCCATGCTCGCACCTGTCCTTTCAGCTTTGCCCATTAATTTTCAATAGGATTGAGATCAGGGCTTTGTGATGTCCACTCCAAAACTTTGACTTGGTTATCATTAAGCCACTTTGTAACCAGATTGGCAGTATGCTTCGGGTAATTGTCCATTTGGAAGACCCATTTCTGCCCAAGCTTTAAATTCCAGGTTAATGTCTTGAGATGTTGCTTCAGTATTATCACATAATCTTCTTTCCTCATGATGCCATCTATTTTGTGAAGTGCTCAAGTCCCTCCTGCAGTAACAGAATCCCACAACATTATGCTGCCACCCCCATGTCTTACAGTTGGGATGGTGTTCTTAGGCTTCCAAGCTTCTCCCTTTTTCCTCCAAATGTAACAATGGTCATTATGGCCAAACAGTTCAATTTTAGTTTCGTCAGACCACAGGACATGTCTCCAGAAATGTAGGTCTTTGTTCCTGTGTGCATTTGCAAACATTAATCTGGCTTTTATATGTTTCTTTTGGAGTAATGGCTTCTTCCTGGCAGAGTGGCCTTTCAGCCCATGTTGATACAGAACTCGTTTTACTGTGGATAATGGCACAATCTTACCAGCTTCCGCCAGCATCTTCACAAGTTCTTTTGCTTTTGTTCTTGGGTTGATATGCACATGTCAGAACAAAGCAATTTCATCTCTGAGAGACAGAACCCGTCTCATTCCTCAGCAGTATGATGGCTGGATATTCCCATCTTGTTCGTACTTGCGTATAATTGTATGTACAGATGAACAAGGCACTTTTAGGTATCTGGAAATTGTATGCAAGGATGATCCAGACTTGTGCAAATCCACAACTCTTTCTGATATCTTGGCTGATTTCTTTAGACTTTCCCATGATCTTACACACAGTTTCTGGTGTGCATTAAAATACATCCACATCTCTAATTAACTCAGATGTTGCCAATAAACCTTTTAGAAGCTTTCAAAGACATGACATCATCATAAGGGCTGTCCCAAGTTGTTTAAATGTATAGTAATCCTAGTGTAAACTTTTGACTTTGCAGAAAGTAATAAAAATGCCTTAAATTCTCTCCTTATTTCTGGCATTTGGGAAATATAAATAATTTTGGTAATCCTAATTGACCTAAAATAGGTAAGGTTTATTCTGATTTTATGTCGGATATATGTCAGATAGTGAGAAAAACATGCATATGTGTCTTTTTATATAGTGTAGGTAAAACTTCTGTTTCCAACTGCATATTCTTTTCCTGTTCTTGCATCTCGCGGGGGAGGTGTATACTACCGGTGATTAGAGCAAATGTAGTCCACGTGCATATACATCTGCTCTATTAATCTCTATGTAAAAAAAAATATTAACGTTTAGAACATCACCCTAAAAAGAAAACAGTCTGAGCTATTAAAACATAACATTAAGCATCTCACACATTGAGCATAATAGGAATAAAACCAAACAAAAAAAACCCCATAAAACTGAGTGCCAAAATTGCACTTTTTGGTCACCCCCACAAAACATTTGAATAAACGTGATTAAAGTTAGCCTAGAACGGCCCTGGAATAGACAATTGCCTTATATTTATACTTCAAACCAGACCATATATTTCAGACCCAGACCCCCATATATTTCTGCTAGAAGAGACTCTTATATTAAGCTTAATCAATGTGCTGACACCCGGACCTCAAGAGGAGCATGGGAGCTGGGAGGATAGATAATAGTGGCCGTTATCTAGTGAATTACTCCTGGCTGATTAAAAAAATGCTGACAGTGGACAGTATTCATTCTGAGACTTTGTACTTAGAAAATGGGACAGTTATGAACCTGGCTTGGGGTCAAGGGCTGACAGCAGGCTAAAGGGAACATGTCGGAAGCTTCTTGTGCCCCAAACCAGTACCTGCATTCTTGATTTGTAGGAACTGAGGAATTTCACTTGCTGCCTATAGTAGCATAAGGTGGTTGAGAAGCCAATGGTTCTCCTGTTTTCTCACTGTACCTACCTAGGCAGGAAGTCATAAGAGTTAATAAAAAAAAAAAAAAAGGCTTAAAAATATAAAAAATAATAAAAAATCTTAAACGTTCAAGTACACATAATTGGTATCACTTGTGTCCATAAAAGTCTGATCTATTGAAATATAACCTCATTTATCCTGTACACTATACAAGAAAAAAAATTCCCAACACCAAAATTACAGGGGTTTTCTTGGGGGGGAGCGAGTCATTTTGTATACCAAAAAATTGGAATAAAAAGTGATCAAAAAATGTCACATGTATTCCAAAATAGTAGCAATAAAAACTGAAGTAAAAAAAAGATCTTAAGGGGTTAAGCATCAATTTTTAAATGTTTACGATATGTAGAGGGCTTACAAGTTTAATAGCAATTTTTCACACGTTTTATAGAAAATTTGCTTTACATATTTTTTTAGTGACCACTATTGTTCTGACCTCTACTGTTCTGATGGCTTTTTTTAAAACAATCTTTATCATTAGATTTTCAAATAAATTTACATAAGAGATGTAAAGGATTTAAAAACAACATTTATATCACATGTTAAAAGCAGAGTCTCTTCATCAAGTGATTACTACATTATATTGCTGAGCATGACCTCATAATATAAAACTATTACAAAACATAAACAGAATAGGAGCTGTAGTAGTTATAAACAAATCAAGCTGTATTCACACCAGTGAGTCGTTAAGAAAAATCAAAAAATATCTCCAATTATTTCCAAGTACTTGCCCGCCTAAACCCTAACTGTTGAACCAACCTGTACCCTGATGTGACTTTCAGGGGCCTGTATGGGTGAATTCACACAACATTTGCCCGGCGTATAGCAGCGCGTACTGTGCATGGAGCTATACGCTGGGTGTTTTAGAAGTAAGCGCTGGACAGTGCGTTCTTCTAAGGCACTCTGTGCTTCCCAGCGCGCAGTACGTGTCGGGCAATACGCGGGGTTATCATAACACTCAATGAGTGCTATGATTTAACCGTAATTGCGGGCTATACTTCGGGCATATTGTAGCGCAATTACGCGCACAGCACGGCCCACAATTACAACATGTGAACATATCCTATGATAGACAACCCCACAAATCATTCAATTTAAACATTTCAAACTTTAAATTATTCAAAACAACATTCATACAACAAGAGGAGCCAAAAATAGAACGTAAGGTGCTCACCCTCAAATATCCACCTTGTTGCTATTTGTTGCAGCTGAATATCTCCTGTTCCCAGAGTAGATTGCAGGAACTAGGATGTGCTCCGGATGCCGAAATACCCACCAGCTGAGGTATACTTAATCAAGGCCAGGAAAAACTCCAACTTTGGCACATCCATAAAATTCCAATGCTTTATTATAATAAATTAAAAGACACTAAACATGGTGCATGAAAAGACTTGTAAAGTAATGCCTACGTGTTTTCGGGCTGGATGTAGCCCTTGTTCACAGCATATCCTATAGTGTTGTATATTTCATTTAAAAACACTCACTAGTACCATGTGACCACCCATTCCTGGGTGGAGAGTCAATGCATGTCATTTAACCCCTTATGAGAGAGGAATCCCTGTACTATTTACATATCAATCATGATAATAGATTTTTTTTAAGCAATGTTGGATATTAGATACCATCTAGTTATTATATTTATCTCAATGTTACCGGATTATTGGGGACCTGCTTTAATAAATATACATTGGGTTGTTTCTAAAATTTAACCCTTTTGAATATCTCGTATCCAACATTAGGATCCAAAAAGCTTCACGATTATATAATTTTTTCTGCCAATCCCCCCTCTTTTTGGTTTACTAACATACTCCAAGCTGTAAAAGAGAAATATTTTTCATATTCAAAAGCTTTTATTTAGAAAAAATAAACATATTCAAACATCTCACATGGCATTCAAGACAACGATTGGATGTAGTGTGACATAACAAAACGTCGCAGGTGACCGGTCAAACATAGGATGTTCAGTTACGACCTTCCTGCTGCGAATTGTTCGTGGAATGGTGTAATAAAGTATCATAGGTAACCAGACAACATTAAGCAGTGTAATATAGAAGCCGTAGGATTTTGACATTCCGGCTGAAGATTGTGTATAGTAAGGCATATTAACGTTTCATAGGTAACCAGACAACATTAAGTTGTGCAATACAAAAGCCATAGGATTTTGGCATTCCGGCTGAGAATACTATGTAGCATGGTATATGCAAATGTCATAGGAAACCAGTCAACAGTAAATTTTATAATGCTAAAGCCGTAGGCTTTAACAAGGGAAAGTTTCAACATGAATCTAGGGGATTTCCCAGTTTTTGTACCAAATAAGGGGGCAGTAGCAATGGAGATTCGTCTTGGTAGGAAGAGAGAGAAAAGGGAAAGCAAAAGATAGGGAAAGGGGGAAACCCACAGTTTCAAGTCAGGTGGTAAGGCCTCGAGAAGGAGTGGGAGGTTTCTCCCCCAGTGAGGAATGTCCATTTCACACAGCTTATAATAATAATAATAATCTTTATTTCTATAGCGCCAACATATTCCGCAGCACTTTACAAATTCAAGGGTAAACATACAGTCATTGCACATTAAAAGTACTTACAAAAGAGATACAAGGTGTGAGGGCCCTGCTCGTGAGAGCTTACAATCTATTAGGGTGTATGGGTGAAACATACGGTAAGAAGTGCCAAGTTTACATGGTCCGGCCATGTTTCATAAATAGGGGGTGGTTTACATGAAAAATGGATGAACCTGCCACCCAGACTGTACATCTATATACAGATAAGTGCCTGTGAGTGCCCAAGTGCAGGGAGTGACAGATGTGTGTGATAGCAGTTAGGGATCTTGGTAGGCCAGACCGAGAAGATGTATTTTCAGGGCCCTCTTAAAACTGTGAGGGTTGTGAATGTGCCTGATCGCCCGCGGTAGCATATTCCAGAGAATTGGTGCCGCACGTGTGAAATCTTGTAGGCGGGCATGGGAGGTTCGGATGATTGAGGAATGTAGTCTGATATCATCAGCAGAGCGGAGAGCACGGGTAGGGCGGTAGACAGAGACTAGGGAGGAGATGTAGGGAGGAGCAGCGCTGTGGAGAGCTTTATGGGTGAGAGTGCTGAGTTTATGTTGTATCCTGTACTGGATGGGCAACCAGTGCAGTGACTGACACAGGGTAGAGGCATCAGTATAGCGGCTGGAGAGAAAGACAAGCCTGGCTGCTGCATTCTGGACAGATTGGAGAGGGGAGAGTTTGCAGAGAGGGAGACCGATAAGCAAGGAGTTGCAGTAGTCAAGACTAGAAAGAATAAGAGCAGTAATGAGAGTTTTAGTCGTTTCCACAGTGAGAAATGGATGGATTTTGGAGATATTCTTGAGGTGCAGGTGACAGGAGCGGGCAAGTGATTGGATATATGGGGAGAAGGTCAGATCAGAATCAAATAAAACCCCTAGACAGCGGGCCTGCTGCCTAGGAGAAATGGTGGTACCACATACAGAAACAGAAATAGCAGGGGGGGGTTGGCTAGTAGATGGCGGAAAGACAAGAAGTTCAGTCTTAGTGAGGTTTAGTTTCAGATGGAGAGAGGACATGATGTCAGAGACAGCGGACAGACAGTCACTGGTGTTTTGTAGCAAGGCTGGAGTGATGTCACGGAGGAGGTGTATAATTGGGTGTCATACGCATAGAGATGGTACTGGAAGCCAAATCTACTGATGGTTTGTCCAATGGGGGCTGTGTACAATGAAAAGAGGAGAGGACCTAGAACTGATCCCTGAGGAACTCCAACAGCAAGAGGAAGAGGAGAGGAGGTTGAACCAGAAAATGAGACACTGAAGGAGCGGTTAGAGAGGTAGGATGAGAACCACGCGAGAGCGGTGTCCTGGAGGCCAATGGTGCTGAGCATGCTGAGGAGAAGTTGGTGATCCACAGTGTCAAATGCTGCAGAGAGATCCAAGAGAAGCAACATTGAGTAGTTACCCTGAGATTTTGCTGTTAGGAGGTCATTTGAGACTTTAACTAAGGCAGTTTCCGTGGAGTGTAGGGTGCGGAAACCTGATTGCAGTGGGTCAAGAAGAGAGTTAGCAGAGAGATAGCGGATTAGGCGAGAGTAGACCAAGCGTTCCAGGAGTTTAGAGATGAAGGGCAGGTTAGAGACTGGTCGGTAGTTATCAGCACAGGACAGGTCCAGAGAGGGCTTTTTTAGTAAAGGGGTTATGATGGCGTGTTTGAAGGAAGATGGAAAGATCCCAGTGGAGAGAGAGAGGTTACAGATAGCAGTAAGGTGAGAGAGGACAGCTGGAGAAATAGACTGGATGAGGTGGGATGGAATGGGGTCAGTAGAGCAGGTGGTGGGACGGGCAGACCGGAGAAGCCTGGACACTTCTTCCTCTGTCGTCGGGCTTATGGCAAAAAAACATTGGCTTTACCAAATAACATGAGGATGAACTAGTATATGCGCTATTGTGAGAAGTTTGAGTCGCATAAAACTAAGGAACATTAACCAAGAATAACAAAAACAAAAGAGGCACTCTCAGTCTGCTCAGGGGCAACAGTATGCAAAAGGCGCAGTTCTGCATCACCAACACGTGGGCAGATCATGCATCCGGGCTCATTTGTAAGTACGGTAAAGATCTGAGTTGCAAAATGTAAACCAGGCCTCCCATGTATGGAGGTACCTACTATACTGTATGGGCGAATCCGTCCTAAACTCTTCCAGTCTTTGCAGCACATGTATTTCCTTAATCCAATCTGTAATGGAAGGGAAAACTGTGGAGAGCCACAGTCGAGGAATGATCGTTTTCGCAGCAATAAACAAAAAAGCAAGATGGTGGGTCCTCAAGGATTTTGTGGGTAAGGGGATGTTAAAAAGGAGGATGGTGGAGGGGTTGTTTTGTAGTTTTATCCCAGTGATCCTATAGGTGATTTCGATCACTTTAAGCCACAAGGGTTGCAATACCGGGCACCCTCACCAGATATGAGACATAGTACCCTTGTCGGTCATGCATCTCCAACAAACATCAGGAGAGCTAGGGCGCATGGTATGTAATAGAGCAGGGACCTGGTATCACCTGGTAAGTATTTTATAATTCAGCTCGTGTGACCTGGAGGAGATGGAGGATTTATGTGTCAGATGAAATGCCTTCTCCCAGTTATCATCCGAAAGTTCCAGATTCAGCTCTCTCTCCCAACTCCTCTGATAGGATAGCCTCTCAGTGGATTGGGAACCGAGAAGAAGAGCATATAGGCTAGAGAGAGGGCGCCCCACCGCCAGCTTGCCCAGGCACCATTGTTCAAAGATGGTAAGCGGTCGGTGCAGGTTCAGTGTTCGCTTCCACTCAGAGTAAAGGCTGCGGAGCTGATAGTAAGAAAGTCTGGCAAACCGTGTGGTAACCGGGTCACCCACCAGGTCCCCATATGATGTCAGCGTCCCTCCAGAGAGAACCCGGTCTACTACTGAGGAATGGGCGCTGGTACCCAGTAAACGGGAGAGTGCTAAAGCAAGTGGCTTTGGAACTGCCGGGTTCCCTAATAGGGGAGTACATGGACCTCCATGGGAGAATAGCTGCATTTTTGAGGCTTAAGTTCTACCTACGGAGACTGACGCTTTTGTGATTAAGGGTGTGGACCGGAGAACATCTTTCGTCAGTATAGACGGTGGAAGCCAAGGAAGAGCCGCAATAAGGGCCCTATTCCACCGAGTTTCTCATGAGACCCAGAGTTTGGGGCTCTCCACCCAAAATGCGTCCAATGTACGCACAGCCACAGCAGCAAGATAGTACGCTTGGAAATCTGGAAGGGACAGACCTCCAAGCGACTTGGGACGGGATAAGGTGGAATCTGCTATCCTGGGGTGCCCATGCACCCAGACAAATTGCGATGTCAATTTCCGCAGATTTTTGAAGAATGTCTTAGGGATCAGAAGCGGAACGGCCTGGAACAGGTACAACAGGCGAGGGAGGACATTCATCTTGAGAATATTGATTCTACCAATCCAGGAGAAATCCCTCCTGTCCCACTTCAACAGATCTTGCTTAATTTTGGAGAGAATGGGGATGAAGTTTAAATCAAAGGTCTTCTCAGGTACAGAGGGGATATGTACCCCAAAATATTTGAAAGACGAGCCCTCCTAAGAGAAAGGAAATGTGGATTTCAGGCGGGAGAGGAGGTCTGAAGGAACATAAAGCTCAGGACAGAGCTCTTTGTCATGTTGATCTTATGGGAGCTATTTCTACCATATTCCTCCAGAACCTCCAATACCGCCGGGAGAGACGAGAAGGGATCTGTCAGGTACAGTAACAAATCATTTGCGAAAGCAGAGCATTTGAAGTGCAAGTCTCCAACTCTAAGTCCCTGGATAGCTGTATGAGCACGGACAGTCTGCATCAGGTGCTCCATTACTAAAATGTATAGGATAGGGGACATCCCTGTCTGGTGCCATTACTTATTATAAGGAGTTTAGAGAGAAAGCCATTGATGCAGAGCTGAGCTTGAGGTGCCGCGTAGAGAGACATAATCTTTCCGCACATTGTCAGACCAAAGCCTAATGATTCCAGGACCCCAGTCAGAAAGAGCCACGCCACACAGTCAAAAGCTTTCTCTGCGTCCAACGACAGAAAATGGCATGGAGAAGGGAGAAGGTCTTAAGGGTAGTGTCCCTCGCCTCTCTGGAAGGCATGAACCCGACCTGGTCCGGATGTACAAGGGCACTTAATAAGGGATTAATTCGAAGAGCAAGCATTTTAGCAAATATTTTTGTGTCAGTGTTAATTAGGGATATAGGGAGAGAGCTCTGGTAAAGGGAGGGATCTTTGCCCTCTTTTGGAATGACCACTATGTGGGCTCGTAAAAAAGCAGGGTCAAAAGGGGAGTCCCGGGATGCCACGTTAAAGACCCCGAGAAGGGAAGACGTCAACTCCTCCCTCAAGGACTTGTATAGTAGGGCCGTATAGCCATCCGGGCCAGGACTTTTACCAGAGGGCATGGATCAATAGTGTTCTGGAGCTCCTCCGCTGTAAATGGTTCCTCCAGAGAGGCGAGGGATTGGGAAGAGAGGTGTGGTAGAGCCATCTTCGCCAAATAGGATGGGAGAAGGGTGACGTTTGTTTGGGCGGAAGAAAGGTTATACAGCTAGGAGTAGTATTTGTGGAAAGCTGCTAAGATGTTCTCAGTCAGGTGGACGATCCGCCCCTCTGTGGTTTTGATGCGAGGGACAAATAGGGCTGCCCTCTTGTCCCAAAGTGCACGCTCGAGGAACCGGCTTGGTTTATTACTCCATGTGTAGAAAGAACTGGAGCAGATTTGACGATATCTTTTGTGATTTTTCTCCATCAATTGGAGGATCTCATGGCGCGTCTGGGTGAGAGCCCTCAATTCAGACTCCGCCCCAGTGGATTTGTGGAGGAATTCCTGGGATGCCAGCTGTGTCAGAAGGGAACGGAGTCTAGCAAAAGCCTCCTTCTTGAGACGCGAACCATGTTTAATGAGTGTTCCCCGCATCGTGCACTTCAGGGCTTCCCACTGGATCTGTGGGGATGTGGAGTAAAAGCGGTGCACAGAAGCGAACAAATCAATCGTATGCCGTAGATCAGCGAGACACAGGGTGTCGGATAGCAAAGATTCGTTCAGCTTCCAAGCAAAGGGTGACTGATTGTATCCCGGGAAGGCTAGGTCGTAATGGACCGGGGCAAGGTCGGAATGGATGATGTTGCCCACTGACGCGGTAACCACGTAACGGAGCAGTAGATGTTGCGGGAGGATCTAGTCGATGCGGCTATAAGAATTGTGGGGAAACGAATAGAATGTGTAGTCTCTATCCTGCGGGTGGAGGAGCCTCCAGACGTCTACTAGCTGCAGGTCGTGTAATAGTCTCCGCACTTTGTTAAGGGCATGGAGGGGTATTGACGAGCGGCCCGCAGAGGTGTCCAGCAGCAGGTTCAGGACCAGGTTAAGGTCACCGCACAGGATAATAGGGCCTTGGGCGAAGCAGGTGAGGTCATCTAGAACCTTAGTTAAAAAGGGAAGTTGTCTCGTGTTGGGGGAGTAAAGGTTTGCTAGGGTATAAATTTGGCCCGACAAGCTGAATTTCACAAATAAGGACCTGGCATCGTCATCTCTGAATGTGTCCAGAATGGTGATAGGCAATGATCTGTGAAAAAAGATTGGCTACACCCTTCACTTTGGAGGTCGAGCTACTGTTATGGCACCAAACAGGGGTTTCGATTCCGGTAGGCCTGAATATGGGAAGCTAGAAGGTGGGTCTCCTGAATGCAGACTATCCGCGATTTCTGTCTGTGTAAAGCATACAGAATCTGCGACTGTTTCTCGGGGGAGTTAAATCCCTTCACATTGAGGGAGGTTATGCGAATGTTAGCCATTAGGAGGCAAAGATGGTAGACGCAAAATGGGGTCCCCCGAAGGTGAGAAGGGAAGTGACCCCTATGCCAGACTGAGAGACCAAATAACAATAAAACATTTCAACTGAACTAATAAAAGTTTAGGCCTAAGAAAAGCAGGCCACACCACTAGAAACAGCAGATACATAACTGCAATAGCCATTTGTGTATCACAAGGATCTACCACTGTTGGGGGGTCCATATGTTGAAAAAGAAAGATATTACAGAGCATATCGAGGCTACGTGAGCCTCTCGGGATGTAAACGCATTCGGTACAGAAAAGAATACTCGTCCGGTCAGGTTAAGGAGGGAAGGCACTTAGGAGGAGGGAGGGAGGGGTAGGAATAAATAAAGGAGGGGGAGGAGGAAGATGAAGAAGTGGATATAGAGGAAGGCGATGGGGGTGGGACATAGTACTCAACCCAGCTGGACCGAACTTAGTTCTGAGTGGTCACATTTAAAGACCGAATAATAAACGTTAAGATGGGTCCAGAAGACTATTCCGAATAATATGTTCCAGACAGAAATAGCACACAGTAGTAGTATAAACACCTAAGTAAAATAGGCTTATAGATCTGATCAAAACGTTATAAGGAAAACAGCTGTGTCCTTCCCCACAGTAGACAGGGGGAGAGACAGACCATCGGTGGTGACCCGTCCAGTGTAAGGAAAGTCACAGGAGGACAGGAACCTGCGCATCAGCACAACTGCTTATAGACCTACTGTTCAGCGATGTGGTCTTGATCTGGTAGGCTGGCTGTTTGGACTGCCCATGCGGCACCGCATTTGCTGTGATTTCGGAGCGGCAGATGGGCCAGGAGAGAGTTGTGTATCTCGGGGCAATGTCCCGGGGTTGAGAGGGTCAGCAGAGAAGACAGAGTCCCAGTCTGGCAGAGTCACAGGAGGAAGGCCCAACGATGCGATGAAGACTGGAAGATCAGCTGGAGATCGGAAGATGAGCAGGCCGTCTTGGTGTTTCACTTGGAGGGAGAATGGAAATCCCCATCTGTAGGTGATGTTTCTGGCTTGGAGAGCTGACAAAAGCGGTTTAATGGCCGTCCTATCCGAAGGGAACACCTGGAGAGATCTGGGAAGAGACCCAATGGCACTCCTTCGTGCTCCACCCTTTGCCTTATCCGGGCTTTCCTCATAATCTCCTCCTTTACGGTATAGTGGTGGATCCGGCAAATTATGTCCCTAGGACGGTTGGCGTCCGTGCTTTGTGGTCGCAAAGCCCTGTGGGCTCTATCAAATTCAATAAATGTGCCTTCTGGACGCCCTAGGATGGTGTTGAAGATCTTTGTCAATGTTGGAATGATATCGCCAGTTTTAACATTTTCTGGCAGGCCCCTCAACCGGATGTAGCGCCGATTCCAATTTTCTAGGTGTGTCGCAAGTTGTGTGTGAAGCGAATGTTGATCTGACAAGGAGGTTTGTAGGTTGGAAAGAAGGTGAGCAGTGGAGTCTTGGGTATTTTCCAGTTGTCGGACTCTGGCCTGAAGGTCCGAAACGTTTGACTGGACTGGTTTCAAGTCTTGTCGCCAAGCCACTTGCATCTCTCTGGCCATGGACTGCATGTCGGATTTAGTGGGAAGAAGCGCTAGTAGTGCGCGCAGCTCTGGGTGTGATTCCAGGGTAAACAGAGCGTCCTCGGGACAGATGAGGTTGGGGGCCTGAGCACCAAGCAGACTATTCGGCGACTGCACTATAAAGGGCTTGGCGGTGCAGTCATCTGGTGGATGAGTGGGGCTCCCACCCCAAGTTGAGGAGTTGGTGCTTGAGGCCCATGAGGCGCCATCCCTCATCTGAGAATGGGTCGCGGCGTGGGGGCTCCGAGGAGAATCCGACGGGATCAGGGCAGCGGAGGGGCCCAGTGTATCAGGGACTATCATCTTTCGGGCCCCGTCGCTACCCCAAGCCACGTCGGGCCCCCGCCATACTATCAAAAGATCTGTAAGTCTTTCGTGTGGCGAGATGGGGCAGAGGTTGTACTTCACCTGGATGGGCTACAGAATTAAGGGGTCCACGTGGTCCTGCCGTGCGCGGGAAGGGGAGACGTCCTCTTCTAGCCCCTGCAATGGGGCAAAGAAATTAAAAATAGTGGGTCCTTGTTGACCAGCATGTGCTCCGGTGCTGGTAGCCGTCTTCTCGGTCCTCTTTTGACCCATTTTCAGTGCCTAAGCGGGGTTGAAGCAATGGTCCCGAGAGGAGCTCACACAGGGTGCGTCTGCTCTCCTACATAGCTAGCCATGCCCCTGAAAGAGAAATATTTTAAGTCACCTCCGTGTTTCTCTATAAAATGCTTCACTGCTCATGTATTTTTATGCATAGCTTTTATAGAGGTTATATGTTCTGAAATCCTTATTTTTATTTTTCAAGTGGTACCACCTATGTATAGCATTTAGCACTGTCTACATTCAATTGCGTGAATGGATTGACAACTATTTACAACCATGGGTTAAAATCATGCCTGGTTTCCTCCAGGATACCACGTCAGTATTGAACATGCTGGAAGGTTTTGAGTGGAAAGACTCGTTCACTTGGGTAACCTGTGATATTATTAATTTATACTCATGTATACCACATGATGTCACGGTACAGACGATACATCACTGTTTAATACAACATCAGTGCTTCCCAGAAGAAGTGGAAGTATTCCTGATAATGAGTATAGAATACTTACTAAAGCACAATTATTTCAAGTTTGATGATAGTTTTTTTTGTTCAAATTACAGGTGCTCCAATGGGGTTCACATTCTCGCTCATATTCGCCAATATCTATATGGCGGCGTGGGAGGAGATGGTGATATACAACATAAATAACCCTTTTGTAGATTCTATAATATGTTGTTGTAGATACATGGATGATTTATTATTGGTTTGGGATCAAAAAATGACACAGGACATATTCATTTAAACATTAGTGTCTCAGCTTTATAATAACATCATTTGGGTGATCCTGAAAAAGGTGTCCAACCCTTAACTCGTAACACAAAAACAAAGTTCAGGATAACAAAGAGAGCATAATAGCATTTGCTTTAGCTTTTCTTTAATGTGCTTAAACTTGTGCACTTTACATTATTACTTTAAAAGTTTCTCAATAAGGCACTTGTCACATAGATATATTATTACAATAAGTATGCAGTCGAAGTTCATTCACAGTTCCATAGAATCAATCGCTCGTCTGTATTGCTTTTACCTTTGTGAAGATTTTAGCAACCAATATTTAATGTCTCTTATCTCATAAACACAGACTCAAGCAAGACTCACTGTGCTCGACCCGATGCACTTCAATATTCTTTTGTATATAGCCGCTTAGTTCTCATCTCTGGATACTCTGTATCTCTCTCGGAACCACACTCGCTTCTCAGCAGTTAGGAGTAGAAGGCACTGCGCCTGCGCAATGTTTCGGGGACCTTCCCCTTTGTCAAACTCGCCTACAATAGGTATGTGTGGGGCTTTAATACTGACTCGAATATGTGACATCATTCATTAACGTGTTATGTGCTGTGTTACTACATAAACTAATCGGGTGCCACAATCTATTCTTATCTAATCCTACTTATTCTAAGAAAGGTGCGATCAATATCTAAGCTATAATGTGACTTTTATAAAAACACGCTCCATTTACATTCCTCGTTTAAGCCTATAGGGCTAAGCGTCTCAAGCCTACTGATCCAATAGACCTCTCTGCAGCAAGCGTCTTTTTACATCTTCGTGTTCTCGCTCATCTACATGTTTAATCACTTGCCATCCTAGATCGCTTACACTATGCCTGTTGTCAAAAAAATGTTTTGCTACAGCTGTTTCTCCATAATGTTTTTTTTTGAATCTTTTCTCTCTCTTTTTCTTGCGATAGCTTCGTTTCATAGAGTCGAATATGTGAACGGTGTTCATTGATTCTAATTCGCACTTGTCTGGTAGTTTGTCCTACGTAGATTTTGCCACATGGGCACTTTAGCAGATACACTACGTTAGTTGTGTTACATGTGAAATAGCCCTTACATTGTATTGCATAGCCTTTAGTAGGATGATTTATTTTATCTCCACTAATGATTCCTGAGCAGTTCTGGCAGCTTAGGAATGGGAGTGCCTTTCTTTTGGGTACTTAGTAAACTCTGGCGTGTTTTCTTCTCTTTTAAATCGGAATAAACTACCATATATTAATCGTCTGACCCTTACGATAAATAAATCAGGGTTTTTCTTTAAAGCATTTTCCATAAATAGTGTCGCTCTGTAAGATGCTCCAAGCCTTATTTATAGCATTTTTTATTAGCACTGCATGATCATCGAAAACAGAAATTTAAGCTATATTATTTTCAGTGATTTTTCTTTGTGGTTTACTGATCATCAACTCATCTCTCGATTTACTCGCTATCTCATTCGCTATTCTTGTAACTTCTTTTCTTGGATATCCTCTGTCTACAAAGTTTTCTATCATCTTATTTTTATTCCTATGGTATTCACTATCTGTGCTACAGATTCGTCTTATTCTTGTGAACTGCCCTTTTGGGATCGCTTTTGTGACGTTGGGAGCATGAAAGCTATCGTGATGTAACATATTGTTTCTATCCATTTCTTTCCTATACAATGTAGCTTCCATTTTATTACCGTTCTTGTAAACTGTGACATCAAGAAAATTAATTTTGGTAGTATCTATAGTTAAGGTAAACTCTAGCAAAGGATGAATATTGTTAATTTGTTCATTAAAATTAAGAAACTCTTCTTCGTTCCCTAACCATACAAGGAAGATATCGTCCACGTATCTTAGCCAGTGGCCAATCAAATGGTCAGCGGACGATATGTTCACTTTATAATTGTTCTACATAGATGTTCGCAAAACTCGGGGCGACAGGAGACCCATCGACGTCCCCTGCCGCTGTAAATAAAATTCGTTACCAAATCTAAAGTAATTATTATGTAGTATGATCTCTAGCAAAGTCGTTAGAAATTCAATCATCCGATTTGTTAAATTATAGTCATTTTTTAAATGCTCTCTAACTTTATCAATTCCCTCCTGAATAGGGATATTGGTGTATAGGCTTTTTATACCAAGTGTACACAGAAACGTTTCTCCAGTAACATTAATCTGCTTGATCTAATTCAAAAATTAATTTGTGTCTTTAAGACACCTAGTGAGTTTCTTTACTATGGACTGTAAATACTCATCTATAAAAGTTGCTATCGGCTGGAAGACTGAACCTATTCCTGAGATGATAGATCGTCCAGGAGGGTCATGTAGGGTTTTGTGAATTTTGGGCACTAGATACAATAAGGATGCTCGTGGATGTTCTACTGTTAGTAATTTTTTCGTGGCATTGTCGATTACTCCTATCTCTTCAGCTTCGTTTAACACCTGATCTATAATATTTTTCACTTTATTCGTGGGATCTACTACAGAAAGATGGTACACATTAGTGTCGCTTAACTGTTTTTTAGCTTCATTTATATACGCATCCTTATCTAGGACCATAATGGCGCCGCCCTTATCTGCTTTTCTTATTATTAGCTGATCATCATGCTGTAATTCTTTTAGGGCAGTGTACTGCTCGCCTGTTAAGTTGCGTCTGTTTTTAACTTTGTTTTTCAACACTGGCCATTTCTCTTTAACTTCTTTTTTGACTAATTGTTCAAAGATGTCTAGTGAGGGGCTGCTAATTGTTGGATCATATGTACTTTTTTTGTATAATCTAGTTGTTTTATTATGTACTATCTCGCCCTTATCCTTAAACATCATACGAAGCCTGATTTTTCTACAAAACTGGTAAAAATCCTTTTCAAAATCGAACAGTTTCAGGTTTTTTCTTGAAATGAAATTGAGTCCTTTATTTAATACTTCTCTGGTGTTTTTCGGCAGGGGTTTTGATGATAAATTGACTACTAAAACGTTTACTTCTTCTTTGTTGTCGCTTTTTTTGTTGTTTTCTTTGTATTCATCTGATCCTCTGACGTTCCGCTGCTTGTATTGTCTGATTCTTTCTTGTCCTTTAAAAAAGGTTTATTTAATTTTTATCTCAATGTCGTGCGATTGCTGTCCAATATTTCAGATTCAGTAGATGTATTATCATTTTGTCTACGTCGTGCATAGTTAGTCTTCTGGATTCTGCGTTCTTTGGCCCACGTATACACCTCGTCCTGTGCATAATCGAGGGTGTCTCTCTCAAATTTACGTAATTTAGTAGACATCATTTGCTCCTTCATGTGTTTTTTTTTTTTTTTTTTTTTTTTTAAAACCAAAATTAAGTTTATTTAAGAAATAGGGCGGAAAATACACATCAGTCAAAAAAATTTTGAATAAATAAAAACAGTTACAAATAAAAAAATTTTGTCATTAAATTTTATATCATCCAAAAAAGGTTACAAAAGAGAATTGGTACAAAAAAACTTTGCAGAGCATAAGATAATAATAACTTTCCTAGCTTTAAAAAATTGTATCAGGATGCAAGAAAAACCCTTGACTGAAAAAAAACCTGCCTTAACAATAAAAAAAAACCATTCTAAACTAAGAATTAGTGTGTTTTATCCATTTTTTCCCCCTTTTAAAGGACATCATTTACCATGAGGAGGTCCGTAAAGCTATGAAAACTACAAGTTAACGCTCTGGCAGTCAAAGTGGGTAAAACAGGCGCCCCCCCCGGGGCCATCAAAAATCTAAAATTTAAGTCCCTTTTAAAGTGACATAAAAAAAAGGCCCAAAGGCCCGATAGTGGAGTAAAATTTCCAGCCCTGCCAGCCCTCCCAAAATTTTGGGCGGGCACCCCACAATATGGGGAAAATATTTTTTTAAAAAAAAGGGAGGGGGCCCATTTACAGATTTTTTTCCAATCCTGTAGTCCGGGCGATAAGAGGAAAAAACCGTGGGGCCCTTAATTTTTCCCCCGGGCAAAAAAAAAGAAGTTCAGTGAGACATTGTGGGTCCCCGGGGGGTGGGGTTTTGTCCCCCGGGATCCAGGGAATAACAGGAAACTTTTGGATCATCCCGGCCCCGGGCACCTTTTTAAAAACTTTTCAAAAACCAAAGGGAAATTTGCTGCCAAAACCCTTAAAATCTTAGGGCGGGGCCCAAAATTTAAAAAAAAAGGTCCCCGGGAAACAGAAAAAAATTTCGGACATTTTCGGGAATTTATGCATTTTGAATTTATGCAAACGTGGGTGGGGGTAGAAAGCTTTGGTGTAGAAAATTTTAAATTTTTGGGTTCCTTTTTCCCCAAAATTTCGGGGTAAAACTGTTTTGGGGGGCTCCAAGGCTAAACCCCAAATTGATCCCCCGTTTTGGGCCCCAAACCCCCCCTTCCCAATTTCTCTTTCCCCCCCCGGAATGGGTCCCCCCAATTTCTTTTCAATAGCAAATCTTGAAGCATAAAAATGAGGCCTCCGGCGGGGGGGAAAGACCGCATGGGGGGGTACGGGAAAAAATTTTGGAAAAGACGATTTGATTCACCGAAAATTGCGAAATTTTTGGGCTGCCTTAGTTTGAAAATAAGGGAAAAAAAAAATGGGTGTAGGAATAATATACCCTTTGCTAAATCCGGGAAATTTATTAAAGCATCGAGTTTTATATATTTGGGAAAATATGTATATAACCCCTTTTTCCCCCTTTACAGAGCATCCAGTGTAAGAAGTTCCTGCATATTGTTTTTTGTTCCAAAGGGGGTTTAAATTTTTAGCTTCCCTAACCCTTAGGGGTCCATTTCCCCCCCTTAAACCCAAATTTGGGGGAACTGAGCCCCCCGTAAATTTTGTCCCTAGATCAGGGAAGGAAACATGCTCCCCAAAGGGGGGCTGTAGGACATGTAGGGAAAGACGGGGCCCCGCCGGGTATTCCAAAAAAAGGGAGAATAGGGAAATTTTAAAACCCTAAAAAACGGGGAATTGGATATATTAGAGATTGAATAAGGACATAAAGGAAATTTTGGGAAAAAAGATCAACAAAAATAAAACCTAGCCAAAAAATGACAGAGGTTTAAACTAACCACCCCGGGGGCCTGTTTGCAAGGGTAAAATAAAGCGGGGCATATTGGGTTTATTTGGGAATTCCCTTAGGGAAACAAAATATATGACCCCCCAGGTATTAAAACGAGATTTCCACCCAGCCGGCAGAAACCGAGGCTTTCGAGGGGGGGGGGGGGGCAAAAGAGGGTAAGGGCATTAAATTTGGGAAAATTTTAAATATTAACCCAAACCCATGGGGTTTAAAACCCAAAAGTAATTTACAAAAATAAGGCCCGGGAAGTGGTTCTCCCACATCCCGCAAGGTTTTAAAAAAACATCATCTGATATAGGGTGATTTTCTCATGTAGTAGCCGTTTCAAACCCAATTATATTTTTCGTCTGCCTTTCACGACGGCCAAGGGCTCAATGGGGCCCTAGCCCAAACAGAAATGGCGGGCGAAGGCAAACCCCCGTCCCGGTTCCCTTTGCAGGGGTAGTTGGGCCCCCATATGAGGCCCCTTTACTCAAAATTTGGCAACTGGGTGGTAATATTGGGTTTTTACCCAGGAAATAAAGGGGGAAACCCAAAAACCAAAAACCCCTGAAGCACCAACCACAATCTTTTCCCTTTTCCCCAGAGTCAAAGGGCCCTTGGGTTTTTGGGCCCAGGGATAATAGAAACCTGGGCCCTAAAATTTTAGTTAGGAAACCTGCCCTATTCATAAAAGTCGGCGCAGTTCATGGCCGGGTGCTTACCCGGGCATAAAACCTGACGATCTCCCCTGCACCCGGAGAGGAAGACGGGGGTTTTAAACGAAAAGGCCAAAAAATTTGGCCAGTATCTTAACATCCGTCTGGAAAGGGGATCGGTTTTGTAAAAGTTAACACAGTTCAGGACCTTCCAGGTTTAAAGGGGTAAAGTAAATTTAATGCTTCCCCCCAAAAACCCGGGTGGGGGACAAGACCCCCTTCTTGAACAGCCAAAATTTAAAAGGGGGCCCAAAGTATTCAGGGCTTTTTTTAAAAAATCAATAGGAAAAACCCTCAGTTCCAAAAGATTGGCAAATTTTTTTAAAAGGGAAAGGGGCCCCCAAATGTTATCTCCTCGGGGAGAAGGGGGGTTCCAGCCGCGGCAACCCGTCCCCTGGGGGGGAGGGGGAAAACCCCAAAAATGCAAATATTCCTTAATCCCCAGTCTCAGATACCCACGTTTAAAAAACGTACGGTCCGCATAGAAAAGGGGAACCTTCCACCAAATGCCTAGGTTTTTTGGGGAAAAATTTCCCCAACGGGCCCCGGGCCCCAAAAATGTGATTTTCCGGGGGGTTTGTGGGGGTTTTCTTTTTTCCGGGACAGGCCAAAAGTTTATCGCAGCGCTCACCCAATTTTTTTTAGAAAGACTGCCCAGAAAAAAAGGGGTTTCGAGTCTTCGGTCCCCCCGCAATAATTGTGGGATACAAAAATTTTGGGCGCAGAAACCAACCGACTTGTCCTCAGTTGGATTTTTTTGACATAGGTTAGTTCCCCTGCGTACCTCCCCAAAAACCCGGGTTTAGCCCTTTGGAAAACGGGGCACTTTAAAAACAAACAACAAGGGGGGGAAAAATTTTTCCCCTAATATTTTTCTTTAAATGCGTCCCAGAATTTAAAAAAAGGGAGGATTTGGACGTTCCCTTTAACAATAAGAAAATTTTCCCCTCTATTTTTAAAAAACTGGGAAAAAGGGTTGGGGGCACGTAAACCAAAAGGGGTTAAAGGCCAGGACCGGGCCTGGTTTTGGTCCCGACCAGGTCAGGCGGAGCATCACAGGAGAAAGGTCCAGAAAAACCCCAAAGGGACCAATAAAACACTCCGCAAAAAAAAGGAAAGGGGGTTGTTTATTAACAAGGGGGCCAAATCTACGTATTCTAGACAGGCTTATATCCCCCAAAAAACAAAATAATTTGGGAAGCAGCGGGGTTTAAGGGATCGTCAAGGGATTTTAACTAAACCTGCTGCCCCCCACCATCGTAAGGGGGTGGGGAATCGGCCAGACCGAGAGTTTTGCCCCCCCTTAAACTATCTCCAACATAACCCCCGGTCGAATTGAAAACTCCCAGCCACATAACCAAAGTTCTGGCCGATGTATCTGGCCAACTTAAAATAAAAGGGAATCGGGCCCTGAATAAAACCCCCCAAATTTGGGGGGGGGGGGGGGAAATTTTTGGACTTTATAGAATTTAAAGGTTTATTTTCAATAAAGCAGAAAATGAAATTATTTTTCCCCCGCTTGTCAATATCGATCGTATTTAAACGAAAGAGTAAATTTTTTTTTTGGGGCCAATAAACCCACACCCCCCCTTTCATGAGAAAACACTCAGATTTTATAAGGGCCATCCCAACCCACGGTTTTTAAAGTTGGGGTACGGGCCTAGGGGCCCGATGAAGGGTTCCCCCTGGAGACCCAAAAAATATCAACCAAAATGATTTAATCAGGGCCCCATCAACCCAAATTTTCGTTTTTAATTTCCCGGAAACATTAAAGGCCCCCCACATTCCATGAAAGAAAAAATTTTAAAGGGCGCCGGGGCACTTCCAAAGAAAAAGGGGCACCTAGGATTTCCCTTGAGGTCCCCAAAAACCCCCCATTCAGGGGCATCTAGATCCCCCAACGTCCCCCAGGGAGAAACTCGCAAATTTTGTTAAAAGGAAAAAAGCAACACAACATTAAACAAAACCCCCAACAAATTCCCTTTTTCCCCCCCCTTTCATCCAAAACCCCCCAAAAGCTGGATGTTGACCCAAACATTAACCAGTTTCAAAAAATACGATGGGCCCTTTTGAGTCGCCTTAACCAAAAAACGGGCAGCTGCCCGGGCCCAGCAAAAAAGTTCTTAAAAAAAAGAAAGAATACAGTAAAATTTTTGGGTAATATTTTTCCAAGAGGGATCAATACCCCACTTTCTAAATTGCCGTATATGCAAAAAAAACCCGAGGTTTAAAGGGGAAAAAACAGGGAATAAAGAAAAAAAGGAAGGGCAGAGGAAAAGTTAGGAGGGGGAGGGAAAAAAAGGGGGAAAGGAAAAAAACTCTCGCAAAAAAACGGATGAAAAAGAAAGGCATCAAAAAATGAGGGGACAAAATTTTAGTTTAAAGATACCCCAATTTTGCAACCCAAATGAAGAGGGTTGAGTCCTTTTAGGTGGTCACTGAGGGCCACTTTAAGGGTTTGCCTCCCGGGGGGCTTTTTCCCAAACCCCCCTTTTGGGCTTTTTCCGGGGGGTTTAAAAAAAGTGATTTTCCCTCCCCCCACCTTACCCGAAAACCTGGGGGATAGATTTATAAAAAACTTTAGTCCCAGTTCAAAGGGCTTTGCTTTTGCTGAAAAAACCCGAGGGCCCCCATTTTTCCCTTGGATTTCCAGAAAAAATTTTGGGTACACATGAATTTTGGGCATTTTTTAAATGGGAAACGGGCCCTTTTCCCCCCATAAGGGGTGGGAAAAGGGTGTCACGATTCGGTTTTTTCCCAAAAACTTTTTTCAAAAAAAAAGTCCTCAGAGGAAACCCCCGGGGGAGGGGGTTTGGGCATAAAATGCGGTGGGCTCGCTCTCCACCGCAAACATGACAGAAAAGCTCTCTGCCAAATTTTTCAATCAGAAGAGATTCAAGAAATGCCTCCGGTCTAGAGCCCTCCGCCCCCTCAGGTAGGCCAATAAATCTCAGGTTGCAGCGCCTAAGTCGATTCTCCTGATCAACTTGTTGGCGTAGTCTAAGTACTTGGGCTGTAACATCAGAAATTTTTATGTCAACTGGATTTGCTCGGTCTTCCAGGTCGCTCACCCTCTGCTCCACTTCCGTAACTCTCTCACGCAGCACCTGCGCATCTTGCCGAAGCAGGGAAATGTCTACTTTAATCTCGTCGATCCGTGTAGAGAGCGTGGTCTGGCAGGTGTGGATGGCTTCCAGCACTTTTTGGGTATCTAAGCTAGGAACTTCTTGCGAGGTATTTGATTGTTCTCTAGTAGGAGTACTTGGAGAGGAGGCAGAGGACTTTTTGGCTTCAGATGGCCCTGTTCTGCGAAAACCGGCCAATTTCTCTGCCGCCTCCATTTGTTTCTTAGGAGGCATGATAGCAAAGTCAGACCTGTGGCACAACTGGAGAAGGTTATGAGGCAATTCCTCCGCTAAACAGCACTGTTCGATCTGCACCGCAGCTTGGCTAACACATTAACATCTGGAAGGCTGAGTCATCCTTCCCTAGTTAGACCGAGGAGGTCTAGGCAGTCTGTGCAGAGTATGTATCAAGAGGGTCTCGCTGGTAACTACACGAGTTTCTGGGGGTAACAGTCCATAACATCTGGGATGGACCGCCAAGATGGAGAAGCACTGTGTGAGGATGTATTTCAATATGAGGAATAACTATTTCCAATGTAATCCTTCACTGCCCTTCCACCAGCCGCCACACGAAGGAGCCAGAGACCAGATCAGGAAGTCTTTCTGTACGCACGGCACTGTAATGCTGTTTCTGTGTGACTGCCTCAGATTTTAGTGAGAAAAATAAGAATGCAGGAGGAGCACTGGACAACGAATCTATGAAGCAGCCACAAGCGACTGCCTTGTTAAATATGCACACCACTGTCTTAGAATGTCTTTCAGGCAGCCCCTAATGATAAGCAGCCGGGAGGGCCCGCCAGGACAACAGAAGGCCCGCGCACATAGGCCAAGATGGCGCCCACACGTGTGCCCCCAGCTATTCAGGGAAGATGGAGGCTCCACGTGGCTTCACTCTCTAGGAGGAAAGGCGGGGACCACTCTCTGCTCCTCCAGAACTGGGCACCACACTGGGCTTCTGAGCAGGCTAGGGCTCCACGTGGCCCCCGGGGTCCTCCCCTTCATGTACACGCCCGGTACCTGTACGGCGCTGGGTCCGCAGTCGCCAGCTCCTCTCACGGCCTCCGCCGCCAGTCCCGGGTTCGCGCCTCTTCAACTGGTCTCACCGGGCCCGGTGCGGGCGCAGGAGACACTGCGCGCGCCACTCAGCTCCTTCTCACGCCGCGGACCTCGGCCTCAGGCTCCGGCCTCAGGGATGATCACTCTGGCGGCACAGCTGTCCCGAAGCTTCAGCAGGGTAAACTGATTGGTCCCCTTCTTCCTCTCACCCGCTCAGTAGCTGGAATAGTCGGGTGGAAACAGGCTCCGGGTGTTTTTTCCCACTAGGGCTGCAGGAGCTCCAACGAGGCACGTCTTCTCTCCTCAGCAGTCCAGCTGGAGTGTTTTCTAATTCGTTCTGTACTTTATTAATATCGTCCTGTAGTTTTATAAGTGCCTGCTGTAAGTGCTGCACCGTCAATAACATTAGGTCAAGCGAATAGCGATTACTAATCGCATACCATTTTTCAACATAGTTGCGATCAACCATTAAAAGTATTGGCAATAAGGGGCTGCGGAGGCCTCTTAGTATAGATATTCCGTTAGGGTCGAAGCGTGTAGTCTTAAATTCAACTCTTTTCTTCAGGTTTTCCAATTTTTTAGTCAAGTCGTTCTTGGTGGAGCCGAATTCGCTACTCCACCCTAGACCAGGTTCTTCTGCTTGTCTAATTATACTGATCCTTTCTACATCTGAGAGTACGAGTGTATCGGCTATTATGCTCTCTTTGTTATCCTGAACTTTGTTTTTGTGTTACAGGACATATTCATGTCATTCATTAAATACATCAATGATAATGATGGCAATTTAAAATTTAAAGGTTATTTTGTTGAATAAAAGTGCCCTTTTTGGATTTAATGCTAGAAGCAGATAAAGAAAACAACTGTATTAACACTAGCCCATATAGAATACCCTTGTCAGGAAACACCCTGCTTAGAGCAAACAGTTGCCACCCCCTCAATACAATCAAATCCATACCTGTAGGAGAATATATAAGAGCAAGAGAGACAACAATAAAGAAAAAGGTTATAGGAAAGCCATAAGGGAAATAAATGACCGGGTTCAAGGAGAGAGGTTTCCCTAAATGGATGTTACATAGGGCAAAACGGATAGCGAATAAATTAGATCGGAGTAAATGGATAACAACTGGGAAGGATGAAAGATCAGCAAGTAAAAATAAATTTAAAAAAAGAATCAACCAGGTTGGTTTTCTCCACACAATTTAGTAACTATAATGAAACTGTACATGGCAGAAATAAAACAAGACTCACGAAGTTGTACCGATGTGTATATAAAATGAACAATAATATGGGTGTAATGAAAATAAACAAATAAAAATGAATTCAATGAATTAATTTTTATTTCTTTACTTTCGTTAGCCAATGATCAATAATATGGGTGTAACGAAAATAAAGAAATAGAAATGAATTAATTGAATTCATATTTATTTGTTTATTTTCGTTACACCCATATTATTGTTCATTTTATATACCGATCGGTGCAACTTCATGAGTCTTATCATTTTATTTCTGCCATGTACAGTTTTATTATAGATTGCATTAGAAAACCCATAAGAGCGTCGCACACTCTCCCATTGGCCCAAATAATCGCGCCTCTTTTAACTGAGCCAATCACACACAGCGGTCGCTCTGCATTTCTTTTCCCCATAGAACTCTATGAGATAAGTAGCTCACCCGCTGATTGGCTAAGCAGGACGAGCCCCTCTTCCCTCCAACCAATCACAGTACTATAATATTTCCTATAGACAGTAATAACTTTTAGGGCGCCCTTCTTGCTACACTCAAAATCAACACACTACATATGATTGGTGGATTCATATCTGCTGCCTGGTCTCAACCAATCAGCTCTTTTCTGCCTTTTTAACTGTATTTTGAACTGTCCCGCCTTTTCATTTGATTGGTCAATACTACTCCATAGATTATAATGGTTCACTGTCGCTCCTATTCTGATTGGTTGGTTTCTGCCGACCAATGAGAATAGCTTCCAGAATTTGAATTACCGAATTTCCCGGCAATTTTCAATATCCCAATTCCTGATGTTGCGTCGGTCCCGGCGACAAACTCGTTGTTAGTGATTTTATTTATGTATGTTTATAGAAGGTTTTAGCTCTTTTACAGATAATGTTTTACACTTAATAAAAATGATTTATTTACTAATACTCCATGCCTCATGGAGCTGAGATTTCAGTGCCCCCATCTCTCCATAGAGTACAATGGGACAAAGTAGCTCGCGCGCAGATTGGCCTGGATAGCCAAGCCCCCGCTAGTTCAACCAATCAGCTCTTTTCTGCCGTTTTTACTGTATTTTGAACTGTCCCGCCTTTTCATTTGATTGGTCAATACTACTCCATAGCTTTTAATGGGTCACTGTCACTCCTATTCTCATTGGCTGGTTTCTGCCGACCAATGAGAAACGCTTCCAGAATTTGAATTACTGTATTTCCCGGCAATTTTCTATATCGCAATTCCTGATGTTGCGGCGGTGACGGCGACAAACGCGTTGTTAGAGATTTGATTGAAGTATGTTTTTAGAAGGTTTTAGCTCTTTTACAGAGAATGTTTTACACTTAATAAAATAGATTTTTATTTAATCATACTCCATGCCTCACTGAGCTGAGATTGATTTTTTTTGCGATCTTTTATATTTTTCCTTTAATTTTAAATGATCAACTTTTTAAATACATTTAATCATTTTTAGACAACTTTGATTTTTCACTTTATTCATTGATTCATTTGAAAGACAACTATTTTTGCTATTTACTAACATGTTTAATGATTTTTCGCTGATTTCCAGCCTCGAATTGTAATACATGTCCAGCACTGCGCCTCACACACTGGCGAGGCGCAGGGAACTTTTCACCGCATGTATGAGCGCACCTCCTCGGGCGGTGAATCTTACAAGCCATTTCGATCCAGGTGAGGCGCAGTCCTTCTGCGCCTAAGTTCCGCACTGCGCCTCACACACTGGGGAGGCGCAGGGAACTTTTCACCGCATGTATGAACGCACCTCGGGCGCCGACATAAATGAGGCGCAGCTTTCACTTTAGATCGGCCAAAAAACGGGCGCTCCGACACGCCTATCTTCATACATGTCGCCCATATTCTTTAAGCATCTCCCTATATTGAAACAGGATGAGGCTCTAGCAAAAAATAATTGAGAAGGGAGTGTTATGTGTTGCTAAATGCAACAAAACAGTAGGTGATATCACCAAGTATCAGACCCATTCTGGAGGTAAGAAAACCTGGTTGAGCCAGAAAGGGTGGTTCCCATGTAGTAGAAATCGCTGCAATTTGTGTCAGTACACAAAGAAAAATGCCACTTTACCAATGTAGATAAAAGTAATCAATATAGCATTTGTAGTTTTATCAACTGAGATACCGATCATGCAGTATACGCAATTGAAGGTAGACAGTGCCAAAGGTTATACATAGGTTGTACCACTTGAAAAATAAAAATAAGGATTTCAGAACATATAACCTCTATAAAAGCTATGCATGAAAACACAACAGGAGCAGCAAAGCACCTTATAGAGAAGCATGGAGGCGATTTAAAATATTTCTATGGCTTGGAGTATGTTCGTAAACCAAAAAGAGGAGGGATTAGCAGAAATAGCTATATAATCGTGAAGCTTTTTGGATCATTATGTTGGATAAGAGATATCCAAAACAGTTAAATTTTAGAAACAACCTAATGTATATTTATTAAAGCAGATCCCCAATAATCCGATAACATGGAGATAAATATAGGAAAAAAAACTAGGAGGTGTCTAATATTCAATATCGCTAAAAAATTACCCTATCTTCAGATTTGAATGTCACATACGGG